>JADBJO010036610.1:0-5000 GCA_016801955.1 Conus betulinus | reverse complement strand
CATATATTAACATATCATATATATGCATGGAAGCTTCCTAGCTTGGGCAAGTCTTGTCCTCAATACTTCAATCAATTTCTTTTCCTGTGCTTGCCTTCGCTGCTGCGTGGCCATAGTCCACAAATAGAGAAGCGGGTTAAGAGCAGAATCGAGAGGCAACAGGAACACAACCAAAGCGTCAAAGACCTTGTGGAAAACAGCAATACCCAGTGAAGTCATAATAGTGGCCGAACCTATGAAAACCAGCAGACAACCCTTCATAACCACCAGCTTTCCCACCAGGTGCACTGAGGAATAATACGGTCTTTTTATCGCTTCAAGTTCTATTCTATACTTCGGGGTTCGCCTGTAGATGATAAACTGAGCAATCATGATCATAAAGCATAACATGAAATTGACTGTCACAACAACTATGAACCATCTCAACCTTTGATCAGAGCTGTAGTGATGAGACATAGCCAGGCGGCACAACCCTGACTGACCCTGAAGACCCCAGTGTGAACGTCCAGGAAGGAGCGGCACGATCGACAACAGGGTTCCCATGATCCAGGTGAACGTACAAGCTGCAGCTGTTGAACGTTCATTGACACTCCGGGGACCTTGACGGTGACAAAAGATGGCGAAGTGATCCACAACAATCAGACACACCATCAGCACAGACACCTCACTGGACAGAGTGAAGAGAAACCCCGCCATCTTGCAGATCTCGCTCTTGATCCATGACTTTTCCATGAGTAAGTACTGCCCATGGAACGAGTAGTCTGCTGCCAATGTGATGCTTATGTGACCTCCCATGCACATATTAGCCAACTGTAGATGGACAAAGGCTGTCACAAACATGCTTGCGAATGCGTTCCTGAGTGTGATCGAAACGACGAGGCAAAGCAAATTCCCCAAAGCGGTAGAAAGTACAAAGGAGCCAATAGGAAATCACGTACGGTTCTGTTGGTAGCAAATTTGCACACGATGCCAGTGCAGTCTGAGGCGCTGAGCATTTCACTTTATTTGCCCGTTTTGGAAGTACACTCTTGCAGCAAAATCTATAGTTTAAAGAATAGATCCTACTTAACTGATTAGACCTTGAGAATAAATCTAGGGGAAAGTTAATTACCGGATTTCCTTCCAGATCCAGTTCCTTAAGTAGCGGCATATTTTTAAACCCCATAAAGCCGATAGTTTCAACAGCAGAAAAAGATGAATTGAAGTGTTTTCAGTTCGGGTAGATACGTGAATAACACACTGCTTAGTATTTTGAGACGTACATTTGACATATCCAATGTTTTCAATGTGAAATGTATTTGTTTTAATCTTTCTGTTACAATTTGGATGACAGGATTATTCGTCACCCGTAAAGTTTGTAAATGTGGCAGCTCAAAAAAAGACAGCCATGTTGATTGTTTTGATTTGATTATTTGTCAGATCTATGTACAGAAGATTTTTTTAGCTTTAGACGCGAAATATTATTAATATTACAGTAAGAAAAACGCAGAGAAGTGAGATAATGATTTTTGGCCAAAACACTCAGTGACATTTGTGAACCTGTAGCATCTAGGGACCGGAGATGAGGGAAGGTTTGAACGGGAAAGGGGTTGCTACACTGGAAGGAGTGGCCTTGACACATACAACCAGGGGGGCAGGTCAAATCACACATCAGTTCATCATCTCGTTGTGGACACTGAGCCCAGCCATCACAGAGATGGTCTCCATGCACGCACACTGTAGAAGCCCGACAGTGGTATAGTCCCACACACGTCACTGTCTCACAGCCTCTTTCATCCTCCCCATAAACACAGTCCTGAAACCCGTTGCATCTTGTGTAGACTGGAAGACAGTTCAAGAGCTCAGCTGTACATCCGTAATGGCTCCCTGGACAAACCTCCTCCGTGTTCATGGTTTGGAATGTAAAATATCCAGTGCCATCTAAGTCGATATGAAATCTTTGCTTTATATGCTCATCATTGACCCGAGCGCAGTAGGGGCATGGCTTACGTGCGTGCTCGGGGCAATTCCTCTCATCTGAATCATCAAAACAATCAGAGAATTCGTTGCACCGTTGGCTGTGCAATATATACTGACTGTTACAGCACATAAACCCTTCATGTTGAGGGTGTTCACAGAACGATTCGTCACTGTTATCTGGACAGTCCACATGGAAGTCACACACCAGTGTGTATTGGAGTAGAGTGATACCATCATCGCACCTGAACATATCATAGCTAGGGAATGACCATTTCACAGAATGCAACCTCTCAGCCTTCAGCTGGTGAGTTCTGTTGGGAAGCGTGGAAGTTGGTAAACAATTTTTCTTGCAATAACTTTTGGGATCACATGACAAGAAAGCATGCACTGTGTGGTTACTTGGACAACCAATCAAGTTTTGCATCGTATTAGTTGTGATGAGCTGAAGGATCTGGAAGGAAGCAACTGTAATTAGTGACAGAGACACACTCCGTGTTGACAGCCTTATTTCACACAATGCTTCAAAAAATTCGAACTCTCTAATTTCTGTTTCGGTGGCTCTCCATGATCCAATCTCTAATGTGGTAATTTTCCTTCGTGGAGAAAATTTGTATGATATTCGGGGGCCCATAAGGTAGATAAGGTGTTGTCAGACCATTTTCTAAATTTACTGTACATAAAAAGTACCTTGTGCCAGCCTGCCGTGTATCCCAAAATCATCCAGAATGTATGAAACTTTTCCAAGACGTGAAGAGAGTCTTCTTGTTCTTTTCTTGTTTTGATCGATGCCAACGCACCGCCTTGATTCAGACACTCGTAGCCAAGGAACTCAATAGACAACCCTGATTTGGGAATGAAGAGTTTAAAACATTTGTTACGTGAAGCCACCAGACCTTGACAGCCAGGACTGCTGAAAGGACAATGCTGTGTTTCATCACGTCCATCATGACAGTCTCGCTTTTGATTACATTGTACATGTTTCTCGAATCCTGAATAATGCCTGACCGAACAGTTGAACAGACCGTCCGGCAATTTTTTGGTTGAATTTTTCGAGACAGAACTGCAAAATGTATTTTGAGATGCGGGTGAATATCCCATGAGAATGAAAGCATAATTCGAAGGTATAAAGTGACGAAGACGGAAGCTGGTACGAAGCGGTCAATGCAGATATATGCGACACGATAGCGAGAAGCGCTTGGTTCTCTGTACGTCATTTTTACCCGCCTTTTGTCAGAACAAGGACGAGGCCGACGTGACTGCACACACACTAACCATGATCACACTTTCAGACGGTACATCTATTTTTGCCTGAACGAACCCATCGAATATATTTGGTACTATAACATACCCTGCCTGTTTAGAAATGTATTTTATGACTAGGCTAACGCTTTGTGTTGGCTTAATATCAACACGGACGAAGCATTTGCTTTTGTGTATAATTTGCAGGCAGTTTGTGCCAGTAAAAAAGAACATTTCTCTAAGCCCATGGCTATCGCAATCGATCGATAAAGCTTCGTGGATTTTCGATCCAGCTGCCCTCTTAAAGCATGGCCTAATTTCGGTACCCCAATACCTGGGCCCACACCAGTAGGACAGTCGCCGGACACGAGCACGTGCGTAACGACCCGGCGGCACAAACGCTTGCACTTTACAGAAAGGGGTGGATCTACCGCAAGTCCCGTACACAACTCCTTGCTTTCTTCTTAAGTGTGCAATTTTATGCACAGCGCGGCAGTTTGATATTCTAAGATGGCTGATGGTGATATTTCCTTTGGAATGATTGAACAGATGTGGAACGTCTCCGCAAATGTCCTTGATCTTTAGAGAATGAAGAGCGCTGCCAATGTTCTTGGACCTGATGATCCTGTGATCCCCCTGGACTACAGAGATAGCAGAAAGTTCATCATCATCATCATCATCATCATCGTCGTCGTCGTCGTCGTCGTCATCATCTTCATCATCATCATCATCATCATCATCATCATCATCATCATCATCATCGTTATCGTCGTCATCATCATCATCATCATCATCATCATCATCATCATCACCATCATGATAAAATCATATGATTATACAAATAATAATTTAATGCCTAGGTATTTATGATCAAGAACTTTAAACACTACACTTAAGAACTTAAGAATAAATAAATAAATAAATAAGAACACCAGCAATGAAAGAAACTTGTACCACAATCAAATGTTCCCTCTACATGTAAGCACACCATCACTCCTTCTCGGCTGTCCTAACCCCCACCCCCCCCCCCCCCCCCCCCGCCCCTACCCCCACCCCCCACCCCCCCTCTCTTAAATGATCCCCATCCATCAAACAAAAACAATCACAAAATTATTGATGAGCGCCCATTTCTGCAGGCATTCCTTACCCTCAAACAACACAGTATTTAGCATGTCAGATGGAAGGGAGAAGTTTTCAGGCTTGATTAAAAAGATGGCAGAGGGGCGTAATATTTGAAAGTTGATAGTGGGGTTGCTTTCAAACGGAAGAGTCTTTACAGTCAAAACAGCGTTGTCCGAAAGTTTTGGCACAGATAGTGGAAGTTACAAAAAGACGAATATCAGACGAAGAACAAATGAAAGTTCATGAGGTGGGACGTATGAGTCAAATGTTGAGGGTAAGAGGATGCGTTCGCTTTATAGCAGAGAGCTGCAAACTTGTAAAAGATTCTTTGCCTAACACGTACGAAAGAAGATAATTTAATAAAGGAGTCATATGGTCAGGTGTAGACGAACCCAAATAAGATGAGCAGCATGGTTGTGGACTCTCTGAAATTTACTGATGAAAGAGCATGGGGATTTGAACAGAAGACGGTTACAATAATCAAGACGAGAGAGTACAAACGACTGTAAAGACGAGAGTTTTGGTGGCGTCCTTGGAAGGAGGTGACAAATGGAAGCAGTGCGCCAGAGTTCAAGAAAGCAAATCCGATAGACATTAGTCACGTGCTGTTGAAAGGAAAGCCTATGATCAAGTGTCTTCACACCAAGACTATGAGCAGAAATAGAGTAATGATTGATGAG
>JADBJO010036608.1:7500-10802 GCA_016801955.1 Conus betulinus | reverse complement strand
ATATATCAAACATTTTATGTGGTTATAAGGCAAAACGAGAAACGAACGGTACTACAATCAGTTATCAGTAAGCAGCAATGAATGCCTAGCATCAATAATCATAACACTTATTTTTCATGGTGTGTGTGTGTGGTGTGTGTGTGTGTGTGTGTGTGTGTGTGTGTGTGTGTGTGTGTGTGTGTGTGTGTGCGCGCGGTGCGCGCGCGCGCGCGCGTGTGTGGTGTGTGTGTGTGTGTGTGTGTGTTGTGTGTGTGTGTGTGTGTGTGTGTGTGTGTGTGTGTGTGTGTGTGTGTGTGTGTGTGTGTGTGTGTGTGTGTGTGTGTGTGTGGGTGTGTGTGTGTGAGTGAGAGTGAGTGTTGAGAGTGAGAGAGAGAGAGAGAGAGTGAGAGAGAGAGAGAGAGAGAGAGAGGAGAGAGAGAGAGAGAGAGGAGAGAGAGAGAGGAGAGAGAGATGAGAGAGAGAGAGAGGAGAGGAGAGGAGAGAGATGGTGAGAGAGAGAGAGAGAGAGGAGAGAGAGAGAGAGGAGAGAGGAGGAGAGGGAGAGAGAGAGAGAGAGAGGAGAGAGAGAGAGAGAGGAGAGAGAGGAGAGAGAGAGAGAGAGAGGAGAGAGAGAGAGAGAGAGGGGAGAGAGAGAGAGAGAGAAGGAGAGAGAGGAGAGAGAGAGTTTCTATCCAAAATATCGCATTTACTATAAATTTGAATAAAGAGCAATACATCAATATGATCAACATTAATCCGGACACACATTTATCACCTTGCAGTTATAGTGCTCGAAGAAATCAAGGTATTAAGACATCAATCAATTAGTGACAATGCACCAATAAAACCAGCGACCACAAGTCATTCATCATGATATAATTTCAATCAATCATTAATAAAACCGATAGTAACTATATCTCTCATTTATCATTATCTGGTTTTAAAAAACATCAGTGGAAAGGAAACAGCGTATCAGTATAATATGCAGCAAAACAGAGGGTTGCCCTGTATGTGTATTTTGTCCCTAATAGCAATGGTCTGCTGTGAAATGTGTAATTAGTTTTTCCTGAAGGATTCTGCAATTTGAGTACATCGGAGATGTAGTGGAAGTGAATTCCAGCCACGCTACCTGAGTAAGTTAAGCCTGATTTAAATAGATCTATTCTCGGCGTGGGAACCTGGAATTTGGTTGAATCCCTAGGGTTTATGCTAAATTTAGACTGAAGAGTTTGAGGTGCTAAACCCGATGCAATTTTTTGCATTAGCAGACATTTGTTGACAGCGAACGTTTCTTTTAATGGAAGAGCCCCCGCTTTAGTATAATCCCCCCTCACTAAGACTAGATGATTTTAATAGGACTGCTTTAAGCGCTCTTTTGTAGACACTCTTAAGAGGTTTCATGGCATTAGCACTAGCAGAATCAAATAGTGTTGAACAATAATTGATTGAAGAGAGAACATGTGCGTGTAGGAACAATTTCCTGGCATGAAGGTTTAAGAAATGCTTAATCCTGCACAGCTGATATGTTTGTCTAGATATTGATTTACATAAACTGCGAAGGTGATAAGACCAAGAAAAGATTATTATCAACATATACTCCTAGAACTCGATGGCTATCCACCACTTCAATTTCCTGATTATTGATAAAAAAAAAGATGGAGGCTGTGTGGTTATGTTTTGTCTTCTCTGCCTTGTTGTTATCAGCATTATTTTTGTTTTTTGTTAGGATTCAATGACATGTGATTTACATTGCACCAATTACTTAAGATATTAGCATTCTTCTGTAATGAAGTGAAAACAGCTTCCAAGCTGGAGCTACTTGTATGGACAGTTGTATCATCACAAAAGAGTTCACATGAATCCTCAATATAAAGAGGGAGATCATTAATATAAACTGAGAACAGCAACGGGACCCAACACAGAACCCTGAGGTACGCCATGTTGGATAGGTAGCTTCTCTGATAAGTTGTTGTTGACACAAACGATTTGTTGACGGTCTTCTAGGAAAGATGTTATCAGTTGTAAGGTATTTCTGTTACACACATATGATAAAAAAGCTTCCTGCATAACAGTTTGTGGTTAATTACATCAAAAGCCTTTGCAAAATCAACAAACAGTGCTCCACAATATTTATTCTCATTAACACTGGCTAGCCATTGATCTACTAGGTTTGTAAGCGCTGTATGACAAGAATGATTTTTCCTGAATCCTGATTGATTTTTATTTAGTAGGTTGGAGGAATCAAAATGGTGGCAAAGATGTTTATTTATGTGTTTTTTTTTTTTTCAAGGGCTTGGACAGAACTGGCAAAATGGATATTGGTCTGTAGTTCGATGGCTCAGATTTGTCTCCAGATTTGAAAATGGGTATTACTTTAGCAACTTTGAACTGAGCGGGAAAGTGACATTTATCAATGCATAAATTGTAAATAAGAGAGAGAGAGAGAGAGAGAGAGAGAGAGAGAGAGGGACAAACTCTACTTTTTCGAATGTATCAGTTTCTTTTTGAAAAGCCGTCTGGGGAAAGGTAGATTAACTGAAAAGAGGGGTAACAGCTTCCTCATCAAATCCATCCCTATGGTTCATAAGCATGGAATTTCGTATATGGAAGCGAATAAAGCGTTCTAGCAAAACAAACCAAACGGCGTTCTCGATCATATACACAGTAAGCTTGAAAACCAGACGTATCCAAATGTATCTTGCGTATTTTGTTCTGCTCTAAACAGTTTGAAAAAACAGACATGCGTTGCACAGATTTCCAATAGAGGAACAAAGCTTCCTCGGGTCTGTGGATGTTAAAACTCGCTTGATTAATTCCAGTTAGCCCTTTCAAGTTGTGCTACACCACTTTTCCGCCTCGTTTTCTGTTCAACAGTTCAGATAGAACTGTCGATGTTAACTTTTCGCACAATGTCGCAACTGAAATAGGGAACCTCGCGCATTCCTGTAAAATGACTTCAACGGCGTCCAGCTGCCTACCCATTGGTTGAAAATGCCCCTAAGTGGAGATGGATATCATTGTTTTTGTATCTGGGAGGGGGGGGGGGCGATTATGTTTCATAGCCAGGAAATGACACAGTCCTCTTACTTAATCACTGTTGCATCCAGTCCTTTTTTTTTTTTATCCCGCCCGCCAACGGTTTGAAACGTTCTTGAAACGAAGCAACAAAATAAACGTTCATCTCACTGGATGAACTCCGCCAACGCTAGTGCAACCCTGCACTGAGTGGCTCTGTGGTTGTTACAGACTCAAGTGTAGCCTTTGCTTTTTTTTTTTTTTTTCTGCGATGGAAAGTCATTTTTTTCTCCTCGTAGTCGTCGCTA
>JADBJO010036608.1:0-2500 GCA_016801955.1 Conus betulinus | reverse complement strand
AAATAGGGAACCTGGCGCATTAATGTAAAATGACTTTAACGGCGTCGAGCTGCCTACCCACTGGTTGAAAATGCCCCTAAGTGGAGATGGATATCATTGTTTTGTATCCTGGGGGGGGGGGGGGGGGGGGGGGGGGGGGGGGGGGGGGGGGGGGCGATTATGTTTCATAGCCAGGAAATGACACAGTCCTCTTCCTTAATCACTGTTGCCTCCAGTCCTTTTTTTTTCCCGCCCGTCAACGGTTTGAAACGTTCTTGAAACGAAGCAACAAATAAAACGTTCATCTCACTGGATGAACTCCGCCAACGCTAGTATACCCTGCACTGAGTGGCTCTGTGGTTGTCACACACTTAGGTGTAGCCTTTTCTTTTTTTCTGCGATGGAAAGTCGTTTTTTTTTTTCTCTCCCTATTATCGTCGCTACTTGAATGATTATCTTCCAAACCAGACATGATGACAGATCCCTCGCTGTGACGGTTCTAAGGGTTGTGATGGAGGATGGTGATGCAATGCGTGAAACTCAGTGATTTAAAAACAAAAATAGAATGGTAACGATTTTGCCTTACCTGTATATTACATGGTTGTCTACTGCCCAGAGAGAGAGAGAGAGAGAGAGGAGAGAGAGAGGAGAGAGAGGAGAGAGACAGACAGACAGACAGACAGACAGACAGACAGGCAGACAGACAGACAGGAAAAAGCCTTTGATACTGTAAATTGGACTTTGATGTTAAAAGTAGTAAAAGCCTTTGGTTTGGGTGATTCAATGTGCAACTGGATTGAAACTTTTTAAAATAAAATAGTAAGGCTACTGAAATAGTAAATGGGCAAGCATCCCCTTGGTTTCAAATCAAAAGAGGGTGCAGACAAGATGACCCGGTTCCCCCTTATTTATTCACTTTATCTGTAGATATATCAGCCATCATGATAACACAAAATAAATGATATTAAAGGAATTGTAATAAACCAAACAGAACATAAACTTGCACATTTCGTAGATGATACTCAGTTGTGTTAAAATGGTGACCAAACATCATTTGGGGAAACAATTAAAAACTTTAGAGATATTTGGTACCATTTCCGGTTCTAAATATGAACGACGAAAAGACACCCGCATTATGGCTAAATCTCAAGTTGGACTGGAATCCACTTAAATTCAAAATATTTGGAAAACGGTTTAAACGCAGACATAACTGGTTGTGAGGAAATGAACTATTCAGAAAATTCGAAGAAATTGAAACAACTATATAAAATATGGGTGTAAAAAGAATTCTGACACCAGTAGGAAGAATGGCAGTTTTAAAATCCCTAATCCTATCAAAGATGGTATACCTGTGGCCACTTTACCTAATCCACCAGATAACGTTATGCAAACTCGTCAAACACTGTGTGTTGAAATTTGTCCGGAATAATAAACAAGATAGAATCAATAGAAAGACTGTACGAAAAAAAAAAGGAGAAGAAGGGGGGGCAATAGGATTTCCTAATGTTAAGTGTTTCAAGCACGCGCTGAAATCAAGCTGGATAAGAAAACTTGAAAAAAAACAACAAATCATGAGTGGAAATTAGTTTTATTCGCGTTACATCCAAATATCAAAGGTGTTTATAAATATTTTTAACTGGAAAGCAACAAAACCTTTTTTGGGAGAGACACATTTCAAGCATACAGAATATTTCTGCAATAAATCTAAACTTTTGAATGTATCGGAAACTATGGCACAGCCTCTCTTCTTCAACGATAAAATCAATTTAGAGAAAATTTCTTTAAGGAGATATGAGTGGATAGACAACAACGTGCTTTATATTGTAGATGTGTGCAAAAATAATGGGAACTTTATGTCGTTTGCGGAACTCACTGATAAGTATAATATATAAAAACCAACTTTCTGAGCTATAGAGCTATCATTCTGAGAATGCAAAAATGTGTTCATACTTTAAACATTGTGTTGGTAGATTGTAACAAGGCTCCTCTTTCTAGAGCACTACACCTTATTCATTCTGTTAAAAAAAGGAACTCAGTTATATTATAGTAACCTACTAGATGATAAAACAATACCAAAATGCACTCAGAAGTGGAATGAAAAACTGGAAACTAATGTCCATTGGAAAGCAACTTTTAGAAAAGTTAAAAAGATTCAAGAAATAAAATTAAAATGGTTCCAGATCCGAATAATACATAAAATTATAGCAACCAATGTAGTTCTTTCATCTATGGGAGTAAAACCCGATGACAGATGCAGTTTCTGTCGAGTAAGAAAAGATAGTGTAGAGCACATGCTTGGAGGTGTGAATATGTCAATCACTTTTGGAAAGACTTTGAAAACGCTGTCAAAGAAAACTGTCTACATATCACATCTTTTTCTGTAAGTGAACAATTGGTTATCTTTGGTAACAACAATAGTTTTAAGTCAGACGGTGTATTCAACTTGATTCTTTTTCTAGCAAAATTTTATGTTTACACATGTAAGATGAACGACCAGGTGCCTCAATAAAAAAAAGCGGTA
>JADBJO010036607.1:5000-10803 GCA_016801955.1 Conus betulinus | reverse complement strand
CTCTACACTTTCATCGGTTGGTGATCTCCAATCATCTTCAGTCCCATTGTTAGTCTTCGTCTTCATCATCGGCGTAAGCTTCAGTCATACGTCATCGTTGGGTCTCGACAGTTGCGCCTCACTCTGTCGTCCTTCTTCATCCCCGTCGATTAGCCGGTGGTGATGTTGTGACTACTGATGGTTGCGGAGACTGCTAGGGTGGAGCTGCCATTAATGGTGTTGGCGGATGTGTGTGTGGGCGGGGGGTGTGGCGAATGTGTGAGTGGGAACGTTTGACAAGTATATAGTGTTTCTTAGTAATTTGATTATTGAGGGAAGAAGTGGTGGGTGTGTTTGTTAAATAAAGTGCTCCTGGGTGAGCAAATTGCCAGCAGAGGTTGGTCAGGTTGTCTTGAGCGGCCTGGGTTATCGCATGGGCACCAAGGGTCGGTGGCGGCTGTCTCGCTAATAGCCTGTCCATGTCGCAGTAGAATGTGTCTTACTGCCACATTTTTAATCAGTTGAAGTTTTCGAAGTGTTGAGGATTAGTTGCTAGGGTCAGGGTTAGGGCAAAGTGAACAAACTATGTAGGGAAAACGCGTTGTGTTATGTGCAGGCCAGGTGGTGGAATTGAAAGCTTCAATTTGAAACGCACGCACAACACACACACACAACACACACACACACAAACACACACAACACACACACACACACACAACGCATGCATGCGTGGGCGCATGCTTGGGCGTGTGTGTGGGTGTGTAGTGTGATGTGTGTGTGTGTGTGTGTGTGTGTGGGTGTGTGTTGTGTGTAACTCTGTGTGTGTGCGTGTGTGTTTGCGCGGCACGTTCTCTCGCTTAACCACAGTAGAAGACGCGAACTAGACACCTAGGGTCAAGAATGCATCATGAGACAATATTTGTTCTCTTCTTTCCCGTTTGCTCACACACGTTTTTGGCTTCACATCTACGTTCTTGTGGCTTCCGTGTGTGTCCGTGTATGTACGTACGTACGTGTCCAGCCTCACCAGAATCGAGACGCTCGTCATATAGTTTGTAGGGTCCACTCCTCTCTGTAAGGAAGTTCATTCGATGGTCGTTGCACTCACGTCGCTCTGCTCACTAACTTCCGATAGCACGGTAGTTTTAATAATTTTCATCGCTGGGCTCCTCTCCTGCTCCAGGCATCTTCAGCACCACCCTGCAAAGAAAAAAAAAGAAAAGAAAAAAAAGAACCAGACCAGATCAGATTCGAACTGTATAGTAGGAGACCATTTACACTGGGCAAAACTATCGCGGGTAAGTTCGAAAGTCTTTCTGGACAAAAGGCTCCAATCGGGGCCATTTAGTCAACAATAGTTTTAAATGAAGGGCCTCAATAATCTAATAATATCGTCACTGACCGGTTGCGGCGCGCGCACGCGCGCGCGCGCGCACACACACACACACACACACACACACACACACACACACACACACACACACAAAGATATATGCGCCAAGGCCTTACTGAAGGAGTCGATTATTTATAGAGAGGCACAATTAGATTGTTCTGAAAATGTTCATTGTGTCTGAAAGTTCATTCTCCCTGTTTTCTTTCACATGGCGATCAAGGCACAAACAGGTGGTTTCTCAGTAGACAGGTTAAAATCAAAGGAATAGGACTAGTTAGGGGGATAGACAAGATAACGGGGTGAGCGAAAAAGGCCTGCAACGTGACGTCAGCTAAGGGGAAGGCCTGATTTGAAGATTGTGAATGATGTCATCGACGGAACCACACCCCCCCCCCCCCCCCACCCCCCCCCCAAAGAAGTGAAATGATTGGTGGGGTCATTCTTTTGACCAGTTGTAGCAGTCAAAAAAGAAAAAAAAAAGAAGAAAAAAAGCATCAGTATGGAAGACAAGTAATAAGGCGACTTTCGACCAGCAACAAGAGCAAGATACAAAAGGTTTTTTAAAAAGTTGTCTTTCCTCAATCAACAGTGGCACAATGACTGTATATCTGTGTTCACACACTGTCCATTTCTGTTGTTCACAGCAGACTACGATGGATGCTCTGAAATTAACGAGGGCAGGCCATTTTCTTTTCAACTGTAACACTCACAAGAATGATATTACAGCATACCCTCAGAGTATCCGCCTCCGATCTCGATGCAGTTTCACGGGGTTCAACCGACTGGAAAGTGCCCGACGGTAGGCATCTTCGGGAACGGCTTTGAAATCGGATTTTACCGCTACTACGACGAAGTCATGTAAACGACTCTATTTTGCTTTTGGCGAGTTTCCTCTTGAAGAGAGGGAATAGCCTCTCACTAGTCGATCGGGCGAGGCCCGGATTACATTGCTGTTGGGGGCAAAGCATGGATGTGTTTGTCTTCTAAACACCTGCCGGTCCTTACCTTGTGAGGACAGTCGTTTGCGTGGAGGCGAAGGGTATTCTGTGTCTGAGTTATGGGGACGCTGGTTCGTTGTCTCCTGCATGACTTTTGGCGGCACCATTTCTGCACGCATAGTAAGAGCCAGCGACGGTAGTCTTATCCCGGCAAAGTGTCAAGTACAGCAACCCTGATGCAGCTGAAGAACTCGGCGAACATTCTGCTTTCTGCACTGAAATCCAAGGCGGCAAACTTGGTGTCGCTGTTCATTGTATCCGACCCATTCTTTCTTCAGGGTGAATGGTATGAAGTTTCATCCACGTGGTGACATCAGTGTACGCATTTTGGTCCATTTGGCTCCTAACTGCTGAGTAAGCTGCTAACGACAGATAGGACTACCTACCTTCCATCCCCCCCCCCCCCCCCCCCCCCCCCCCCCCCCCCGAAGGTCAGACAGCTTATGGCGCATCCATCTTGTGGTGAGCTTTCTTAGTTAACGTCACGGTGGAGATCTTTGTAAATTGCGCCACTGGAAGGAGTTAGTCTTAAAATCAGTTCTTTTATATCATGTTTGGATTTTCCTTCACTTACTCAGCGACAGAACCGATAAGGGCCTCGTTGAAGGCAGCTCCCGGCCAAACTAACTCGCCTTTTTTTTTTTTCGTTGGTTATCTCCCTTCCACCTTTCCATTAAAAAAATTACCTCCTTTCATCTGACGAGTTTATCCCGCCATCTTCCGATTTTTGAGTATGAAGGTCAGTTCTTCCCACTATTTTCAAATCCTTGACGATTTATTGCGCGTTGTCTAGTCTCGGTCATATTAGATTTTTCACATCGTTTGCAGAATCCTCCCATTTTCAAGCACGGTGTAAAGGAGACAGCATTATAATGCATACCACGTAATTAAGTCAGAACGGTTAAGGCCATCATTAAAATGGTATTGGCGAAAGTCTGTTTCTTCCTCAAATCATGCGTAATTCAAATGCGTAGCTCTATCCATTGTTTTCCAGTTAAAACAGTTTGCCTATGAATTTCGACATATTTCCGCGGTTCTTGATCACGAAATAATGAAACTGGTTGTCCGAAGAGTTAAGATGAAAAGAATAAAGAAAGTACGTACGTTGCGCCAGCTAATATAATAAGTATGCCATAATTGTGTGTGTGTGTGAGTGTGTGTGTGTGAGAGAGAGAGAGGAGAGAGAGAGAGAGAGAGAGAGAGAGAGAGAGAGAGAGAGAGAGAGAGAGAGAGAGATCCGTAACCTTGAGAGCGAGAGAGAGCCGTAACCTTCGCAAACAACAAACCCAGCCGATATCACACACACACACACACACACACCCACACACACACACACACACACACCACACACACACACACACACAAGTGAATGCATGACAAGATACATCTTCCTACGGCATTACAGACGAAAGAAGACCACTACTATGGAAAACGTCGGCCCACTTTCCGGCTCGCAACGATGAATTCTACACACACCCCTATCCCCCACATCCTTCCCTCCCCCAAACCTCTCTACCTCCACCCCTCACGCCCCAGTCCAGGGTACACCAACGGGTAGAAGCGAGGTGTGACAGTCCATCTTCAGTGTGACGCTGGCACCACTCGGAGAAAACGAGCGCCCCATTTCAGGAGGGGTGGGGGGGGGGGGGGGGGGGGAATACGAGGCAGCAAGTGCATTGAGATCAATGAAGTGGACGACGTTCAGCTCATTAGCGCGGGTCGGAGGGGGGGAGAGGAAGGGTGTTCCCAGCCCGCCCTCCGTCCCGTCTATCTCTGCGAGTTGTGAGGATCAATAGGTGGACTGGGCCGTCAGTGTCCCCCTTTCAAGACAGAAGAGCTCGGTCCGTTAACGCACGTTCATGGAGCCTTCGCTATCACGTAAGACATGGACGCATCGCACAGGTTACTGGCTGGCTCTCTCTCTCTCTCTCTCTCTCCTCTCTCTCTCTCTCTCTCTCCTCTCCTCTCTCTCTCTCCTCTCTCTCTCTCTCTCTCTCTCGTTCGCTTTCCTGTCTAAAAGAGAGAAGAAGGAAAACGAAAATCAAAAAAAAAAAAAAAAAAAAAAAAAAAAAAAAAAAAAACGAGAGTTTCCTAATGTCAACAATTATCACTTTCTTTCATGTCCATCAACGTAATTCGTATCGTGGTCACCCACAGCAACTTTCCTGCCAAAAGTAAGACGTTTATTTTGCGTCTGAGGTGTATAGGGTGCCGGGGGAGGGGGGGGGAGGGGGGGGGGGGGGGGGGATAGTACCTCTGACAGGGAGAACATGTCGCGCCTGTTAGGGTGGTTCGTCAGCTCTCATCGATGGCTCCTCGTAGCTGCATACAACAGCGGCCACAGCCCGTGTCTACCAGAACAGCCTTTTTTTCAGTATACCTCGAAGTCTTTCTTTTATCCATACAAGATCCTTCTTTTATATCACTACTATAACCCCCCTTTATGTGTGCGTTTTTTTTCTTTTTTTTTAAAGTCTACCTCGAAGACAAGATCCTTCTTTTACAAACATCCTTCTTACACACACACACACACACACACACACACACACACACACACACACACACACACACACGAAACTATTTTAAACATTCCGAAAGTTGATGCTTTCTTTTTTTTTGTCAATAATAGACATAAATGCTCATACTTGCTCTCTAAATATGCATAATGCTCTCTCTCTCTCTCTCTCTCTCTCTCTCTCTCTCTCTCTCTCTCTCTCTCTCTCTTTCTCTCTCTCTCGCATTTTTGGGCAAAACAAACAAAAACTTCACCTTTTGTTTTCAATGATTATCTTAATCGATTTGGTTCCACTCGTCCAGTGAACCTGACTCTCAAAAGCATTTCACGTAAATCAGGACTCTTTAACTATGTTTACATATTGTGGTGAGTCATGCGTTTTGTAAGCATCTAGTTGTACAAATCAAATCTCTTCTGCTCCGCAATACATTATAATGTTTGGTGTTTTCATGCTGATGTTCAGTACACGGTTAATACCATACACATGTAGTACGTTCTCAGCAAGGTTTGGTCTGCCATAAAACCCAACACTTGTGAACCGTAGGTTAAACTGAGTTCAATTTAGCAATCAGATACAGAAATGATTTAGCAATTAAACAATCAAATCAAGTACAAACGTCTGCATTACTCTTTATTCTTATATGTATTGTGCACCAAAATTTTAGGGAACATTCCTAAGTATTATGTCCGTACAAATGTTGGTTTTTTTTTTTTTTTTTTTGTTTTTTTTTTAATTGCCATTTTCTTTTCCAGATGACAATGTCTGCAGGCACTTTCTCATTTCTCTCTAAAACTTTCACTCACAGAATACTAGTATTGTTTGCGAATATATATAACTCACTCTCTCTCTCTCTCTCTCTCTTCTCTCTCTCTCTTCTCTCTCTTCTCTTCTCTCTCTCTCTCTCTCTCTCTCGCGCG
>JADBJO010036606.1:0-10808 GCA_016801955.1 Conus betulinus | reverse complement strand
CCAGCCATCCCCTGCCCAACAGGTCATTCATATTTTTTCATGTTACATTATTTATTTCTTTCTGAAGAATTTCAACACTGGAAAATGTTACGATTTTATTTTATATTGGTTGCTTTCATTAAAAGGCGAATTTGATTGCACAGGTTTGTTGACAAAGTCCTGCAAAAATTACATGGTTGAGGAAACAGAATCTTCTTCACCTGTGATTGAGGATCAGCCACAGAAGCTGACAGCTGATGAAGAGGTTCAGACTGAGGCAAGCTTTTCTTCCACGACATTCATGATTCATATAAGTCCTGGCTGGTGTTTGTTTCATTTGCTATATATTGTATATTGTTCTGGGTATTATACACAGATTTTCGAGAAAAATAACAGAACTTTGGCTGGATTTTGCAGTGTTTCACTCCTCAAAAGATATATTTTCATGAACTACAACTTTCGGGGATAGTGCAGTTCATTGTTTTATGTCAGACATTGTCCACTCATAATGGTGATAGCACTGTGTTTGTGTGCAGTTATAAAATCTAGCTGTATCTGTCTGTCTTCCTACCTGCCTGTCTGCCTACCTAGCCACCTACTTACCAACCAGCTTACCAACCTATCAACCTACTTAGCTACCTATCTATCCATCCATGAGCTTTGTATAATGTTCCTGTGCCATATTTGATACATTGTTCTGGTAACAATGTTTATATCATTTGAAATTTAAAATTAATTTTTGATACATTTATCTGGTAGCTATGTTTACTATAGTTTCTTCTTACTTCCAGGTGTCATTGCAAGTAGTGGTGCCAAAAGAAATTAGCAGACCCAAGACATACAGCAGAGGTGTTCAAGTTACCCAGAGATCCGTCACAGAGGTATGTACATTTCGGGGAGGTGGGTTGGGTGTGAGGATTAATTAGAGGACAAGTTGATTAAGCTTCAGTTCATGCATATTTTAAGCTTGAGTATCCGCATTTTGTCTTCAGCATTTTAAAAAATCTCTTTTGACTGGATGTTTTTGTTGAAATCAACTTGAATTTTGTGTAGTGAAATTTTGTTCTTTTTCTTTTTTCTTTTCTTTATATATAGACTTAAAAAAATTTTATTGTGAGGGTTTTCCTTCTCTGTTGTGCTGAATTTGGAATTAAGCAGTCAGCTGCACTGTTTCTCTTGATCAGAAGTAAAACCTAGTTTAAAACTTACAAAGCATATTTCTTTTCTTAATGGTATGTGGGATCTGACTGTTCATGATGTCTGTATATATCTATATATTTTTCTATTCTTACAGATGTTCAAACCCCACAACCTGACACACGCTGTACGAGCACCCAGTGTGAGCCAGGTCAAATAAGGCATCCAGCCACTACCAGTGCAGAACTGCCTTATTCCACAGAATATGAGAGCCAGATGGAACCATCGTCAGAACTCAGTGAGCCATGGCATGATGATAACCAGGACAAAGACTTTATTTTCGATGAAGATCAACTGTCAGAAGAATCAGACATGGAATTGGAAGAGGAAGAAGACATGGAAAGGTAACACATTTTCTTCAAAATGATTATTTGATCTTAGTATTATGGTAGTCTTGGTACAGAAATCATTGAGAAAAGTGTGGGTTGGGGCACAGTAGTATGGATTGCTGTTAGTAATGTTGCTGAACATTCAGACTCTATGTGTGTGTGTGTGTGTGCAGGGATGTAGCAAAGTGTTGGCCCTTGGCAAATCACTGAAAATATTTTGAAATAAGGGGATACGGTGCTGTCCAGTCGGCCTGTAGGCCCACACAGTTCATGGATTAATGGCTGAAGGTGTCGTACACAAATCAGTGCAGCGTGTGTGGGGGTGTATTATATTGTTTTTTTTAACACGAGGCTCAGCTGGGGTTGATAGGAATCAAATAGTGACTTCACTGTTGGGACAGCCCAAAGTTTATGTGTGACATCATCAAGTGTGTTGTATAATACTCCACCCCTTCAAAAAGAAAAAAAAAAATGTTTGGAGACAAAGCCATCCCCCAACCTAAGTGCAAGTTGAAGTGAAGTAAGAAAACTGAAAATAGTCAAAAGAATTGGAGTTGCTG
Source organism: Conus betulinus (assembly GCA_016801955.1). Lineage (NCBI taxonomy): Eukaryota > Metazoa > Mollusca > Gastropoda > Neogastropoda > Conidae > Conus > Conus betulinus. The sequence continues at coordinate 8,743 of JADBJO010036606.1, read as the reverse complement.
GCCACGGGCTGAACATTTTTTTTTTGCTTCCACTTTGCATTCCTGAGGTGTGCTTGTTTGATTCTACTTCTTTGTTTTCAATTGCTCTTTGCCAGAGACATTTGGAATCTGATTTTTAAACAAAATATGTCTTAAAAGTAGCTTGAAACAGAAGAAGAAAGTATGTTTACTATTTTTTTTTCCTTTGAGCTGTTTAAATGAGCTCAAATAACATCCAATATACTGTATATGTTTCAGCTTTCAACAGTCCTCAGACCAGGAGAGGAAATACATGTTTTTGAAAGCAAACTTCTTGAACTGTTTGCAACGTGTTCTGGATGTTGCCAAGCCACCCTGCCAGCCATGAAAAGGGAGGTGGGTTCCATGCTACAAGTGAAGCAGGAGTGTAGCGTTTGCAAGCATACCAGGATCTGGACCAGCCAGCCTTCTGTTGGGGAGATACCAGAAGGAAACTGCTAATGACAGCAAGCATATTGTTTTCAGGTAAAGCATGTTGTTTCTAATATCCTTGTCTGTGTGGATCTGGGGAGAATAGGGACTAGTTTTCCCATTAAAAAAAGTCTGCATGTTGTGAGAGGCATAGATGCATAAGATAAATATGTGAAATAATTATGTAAGTTACATGTGACTGCAACCATTTTCTGTAAATTTTGGGACAGTAATAATACAGGTCTGTAAACATGATGGCTTTTTGTTTCACAGGATCCCAGCCCACAAAAACCCTACGGTTTCTTCGTCACATGGGAGTTGCTGCTGTGTCTGAAGATACCTTCTACTGTCATCAGAAAGCGTATCTTCATCCTGCGATTGACCATGAATGGAACTGCTTCCAGACTATCTACATCAACCAGGGAAGTAAACAATTTATCAGTTTTAAAACTGAGCAAAACAGCATTTTTTCACAACAGCAGTTGCTAGAGTGTGTTACATATAATTGTTATAAATACAAAGGTCTTTTTTTTTTTTTTTGGAACTGATTTTCTCAAAGGCAAATATTTCTTGAGCAGTACTCTGCCTGACAACTGAACTGTGTATTCTTTAACAGGTGAAGGAAACGTGAAGGCCAGCTTACGCTGGGGGTGATGGGAGAGCTGACACACCAGGCCACTGTGCCAAATATGGCACTTACACAGTCATGGATCTGGACTTCATGATGGTGTAGATGTACAGCTCAAGCAAGTGAGTCATATCTCCAACACTCTTTTGGTGATAGGAAAATGGTTCAAGATTTTTCACAAACATGAACTGCATGAAACAATCCTTTTGCACCTATTTATGCATCATTCAGTTCTTAATTTAGAAGTTTACTCAAATCTTTAAAAAAAAAAAAATGCATAACTTACAGACTTGTTGAGATATGCTACACTTACTCCTCGAGTTTCTTCATAACCTATACTTTACAGAGCAATCAAGTTGGAGGCAGTGCCCACATGGAGAAGGCGGGGCTCCTGAGCAGCATCAAGTTCTTCACTAGCCAGAACTTGGATATTGGTGAACTTGTCACTGATCGACACCCCATGATCATCAAACATGTGCGGGAAAATATGAAGGATGTAAAGCATTCCATAGATGTCTGGCATGTTGCGAAGGGTAAGCACTTAGTTACAACCAACAGCCAATCCAAAACTGCCCACCCTCCTCATTTTTATACTGTTTTTTTCCTTTCCCATGTTTGTTGTGTTCTTGTCAACACTCCAGTGTAGGAAGTATTGTGAATGTTTAATACATCCTGATGGCCCCAACAGTGATAACATTAATGCACAGACTGACACATTACATGTATACATCAGAATATGTTTTTCAGCTGTATTTATAAAAAAGATACACTTAATATTTTAGCTGCCTTTACACTGCTGTGTGAATTTCTGCAGACTTCAGTTGTACATGTCTCAGCTAAGATGTCTGATACTCATGTTTGTCTGTGTCATGATGGAAGATTCATTGCACCCGATAAGTCAGACAGCCAAATTGTATACATATGCATCTTGTTGCAATCAACACATGGAAAGGAAAAAGAGTATTGTCTTCATTTCAATCCTTGTGTTGCAGGTACTAAATTGTCTGTGACCTAGGAGAGGTGTTGAACAGCCGTCAGATGCTGAAGGACGTGACCATGCTGTCGACCGGCCACAGACAGCTGCCATTGAAGGATTCCACTCCACACTGAACCATTTTGCTCCCAAAATGTTTGGTTTTCCTTCAAAGGCATGCTGCACAGGTAAACAATTGAAAAGCAAGAATGCCCTCCCTCCCTGTTACTGTTCTAATCAAGACTAAAGTAAAATGTTTGATAACATACTTGCTTCTGTGTCCTGAATTCCAATTATGTGATATATTGTGTAGTTCTACGAACTTCAATGTTTCAAGACAATTCCTTGAACATAAAACCGGTAGGTGAAAATGATATGCAGAGAATACATTTTTGTCTTGTCCTTGATTGTATGTTCATGCTTTTCCCAGCTATTTTCATATGTTTTCTTTTATTGTAGGTCTCTTGACAACCCCCCCACCCCCCAGCCTTTTTGGGTCATGGTCATACCTATATATAACTGTATATAAATGGATGGCAACTTTAGTACATGGAAAACATTATGATTTCTTATAATCAATAGGGTACTTTAGCATTATTTAGCAATTGTTAAGCTTTTATCCAAGCTTAAAAAGTATGTGTTTGTGTGCTTCGTATTGTGTTTCAGAACAAAACTGGCTGCCCTGCATTTTAATTGCACAGTAACAGACAGCAGGCCACCACAAAGGATGGGAACAAGTCCTTCAACCTTTCTTTCAGAAAGGGGAGAAAGGAGTTCAGTATACAGGAGATCAAAGAGAGAGTTTGATTATTGTAGGTGATATTTTTTTATTCCTTACTTTATTACTGTAAAAAAAGGAAAGAAATCTTTGTTACTTAATCCAGGATATCCATTGGTGGCATTGGAAATTGAAAAAAAAAATTACGTTGATTCTTATGAGTAACGACTTGTCAGAGACAGTATTTGTTTGGTGTCACTTTTTGAATGGATCAGAGCATACCATTGTTTTAGGATGAACACACAGCCAGCATAAAATTGATATTGGAGAGGGATGGTGTAAAGTGGTGGATGTTGGGGGAATCAGCTTGCCAACTAATATAGGATGGGGAGGGGGAGCTTTATTAAATATACTGTGACTTGCATTGTTTGCATTCTGCACTGTGTTTGGGTTCTGAAGCTGTAGGCCCTTGTTAACATTTTCAGGGCTGTTTGCCATGAGGGACACAAAGGTTTTGATGTTGTGGAGACTGTAGCTGAAAAAATTATTTTACAGGTATAACCTACTTGAAGAACTTGGAATATACATATAGCAATGCCACCTCCACCCTCCCTAAGATACTAAGCCATGCTGAATGAGTTTCTTTTGATTTCTAATGATATAATGAAATGTGCAGGTTATGTCTACCCGCCTGATGAAGCAAGTGATCAGTCTGGCACAGAAGCAGACACTTGCTGAGAGACTGGCACTTCTTAAGCAGCAGCCACAACTGGATGAGGAGGAGGAGGAGGAGACTGATGAGGATGACATCCCACCACCCATTTGTTCATCTATCAGAAGCCAGACAAGCTGAGGCAGTCAACCGCCTTCTCAGTCGATACATACATCAGGCGCTGTCAACACAGATTCCTGTGACTAGTGTGTGCATGCACAGGCATGGAAGTGCGAGAAGGCCTGCAGGGGACATTTTTTGGCAACAGAAAATTGTTCAGCCTGAGCTAAAGATTTGTTTTGTTTTGAGATAATGAAAGGAAGATGGGAGCTGAGGATAGGGGCACAGTATTGACAAAACATAAAAACTTTGCCTCTCTCCCTTACCTCCGTTGCACTGTAGAGGGTGGGTGGGTGGGGGGTGGGTATAAAGTTTTAAGAACACGCGCAGTGCATTTTCAGGGCTGTTGGGCAGAGATGTGTGTTTGGGGTAGGGAATAACACTACCATTCTTTAAGAGGGTGGTATGGGGGTTTTTGATGGTGAAACTGCACCAGAGAATCAAAGCGCCCATTGCTGTTTTTCTTCTTTTTTTTTTTTGCTGTTTTTTGGTTTTTAAACATCCCTTTGTAAGTTTGTTAATTTTTTTACAAATCATGTTCTTACATTTTCTTCACATACAATTACAAACATAGAAGTACAAGTTGTTAATTACTGAGATATACACATGTTGAGACAGGCAGGATGAACTCGTCACTGGAGTTTAGATTTCTTGTCTTCCCAGTCTGAAAGTGCAGACAGTATGTTTCTGGGAGATGTTTTTCGTTCTGAACACATTTTCGTGTCTGGTGTGGGGGTTATATTTACTTCACTCTTTCAATATTGTTGATACATCATCATCATCACTCTTTCAACAAAACAATTTATTCAAGAATGAAATCAGCTGGACCCACAATCACTTTTTTTTTGTTTTCAACCTATGTTATTCTGGCTCAAGAAAGCCAGTAGATAATCTGTCCATTGGGGCTCGGAAAAGTTTTGCGGATGGCAAGGGACCGCAAGGCTGGAAGGACGACTCGAATTTCCTTCCCCAAGAGTAGCCCCAGACAAACCTTGCAAGCTGTCTGTAGGCAGTGTAACGGTAGCGGCTGAAAAAAAGGCAGAAAAAGCAGATGACTTTTTAAACAAGACTATATATTGTATTATGTACTGACTGACTGAGAAGAGAGAGACAGAGAGGTAAGTTTCCTGATCACTGCATTTTTTTTTAATATCACATGCACAACTTACTAGAATGTAGTATATAAGACCTGTGAAATAAACTTTCAATTCAATCAAAGTTGTAACGTGAGCTATACAATATTCTATGTGTAATGCATGTCATAACTGTAAATTTTGCCGTCCGATATTCTGTATATGTCGTAGTATCTATGTTTGACACATGTTAGTTTTTTTTGTTTTTTTTTAAATACTTTTTTCTATTCTTTCCTCATTCTGTCTTCCATTCCACAGTTCCTTCTTTCTCTCTTCTCCATGTTGTTCATCTACATGATCTTTCTCTTTGCTGTACATTTCCGGAAGCAGATTACCACATTTTGTATGTCTATTTTGTTATTAATCATATTTGTACATGTTGGACAATATTGTAGTAAAAAATCCATGAAACATATTAGAGATGAGTTATCTTTTTTTTAAAGTTTGAATGGATCAGGAGTGAGAGTTCAATGTATGCTGAGGAAAGTTTTGTTGTTGTGTGGATATACACACGTATACACAAAACAAAAATCGCTAGGCACAATCCTCTGAGTTCTTCATGTTAGTTTTTTGAAATGTTCTTTGAAGAAATGATTTCACTGTGAAATGTATTCATGTCTGATCTCAAGCCTGCAGGCTGAGTCAACTATCAAAATATGTTGCTGCACTGGTGCAAAGGGTCGAATGATTTCAAAGCACGAAAAATGTGTGTTCACAAAAAAAAAAATGTATGTTTTGTTGCTTGTGCACAACAGGACAAGATAGTTACAGATCACACTTTACACCTAGAGAATATGATGTGACCAACATACACATTTAACAAGAATGCTAGAGATAAAGTGAATTTTACACTTACGAGTCCAGTTACCATACTATTTCAGATGTGTGTGTGTTTTTTATCGTTGACATTTTCTAAGCAAACACAAGCAAGAGCCTCATCAAACTTAGCAGAATGACAGTCATTGTAAAGACCTTTCCAGTTAATCCATACACACACGAAGATATTACTAAATCGATCCGCTCTAAAATTTTTCCACCTTGAGAGGCACACATGTGGGTCATTGTGTAACTGGCAGAAAGCGGTAATCAAGATCAGGGACATTTCAGAGTGCTGTCCTTGGTGGCTGAACTAAAGAAGAGCCAGTCAAAAAAGTGTGGGTGGAGGGGGCTATGGGGTGTTCAGTAGGAACTGGCAGAGACAATAAAAGGAAATGGGAAGGCCGAGCAAGAGGGGGAGTAAAAATGAGCGGTGGGAGATAGTGCTTCAGGGCACTTTCACAGTATGTGGTCAAAATAATAGTGAACTGCAAAATTGCCCGCTTGTGTGTGTGAGCAGCTGCTGGTCTACCGTTCTTGTGTTTGTTCACCAAGTGTTACAGTGTGTGTGTTTACATTCCCATCTCCTTCTCCACCACCTTACACTGTTCTTGACATGAATTAAAAATAATTTCATGTACACACATTGCCGTTTTTTTTTCCCTTGCCCAGCCACTGTACTTTTTACTCCAAAGACCACCATACTTGCTGCCCCTCGCATTCACCCCCAGCATAATACAGACAAATTCCGAGTGTGTGTTTTCCCATCTTCTTACTGTGCCAACAGCACATTGTTGAATTTTTTTTTTTAAACAAGAACAAATTCATCAAGAAAAAGACCTACTTGTTTACATCAGAGATGGTCTCGTTGTACTGTTGCCTGTAGTGGTAGTAGGCTGTCTGGAGGACATATGGATTCAGGCACACAGGACTGAAACTGGATGCAGGGTGATGCAGCCTACATTCACTTCCTCCAGCATTGGTGCTATCTCTTGGATTTCGCAGCAGCAAATGCACTCATGCACAGTTGCCATGCATAAGCAGCAATGACAAGAGCACCTGAAATGCACAGAGAAACAAAATATATTATTGACCAAGGTGAAATACTACGGGAAATTGTTAATTCTATTGGTAAGCATTGGTGATTGCAAATTTAGACTTTGTGTGTGGTGGTTGATGTGATTTAGTTTTTTCTATATTTATTTTTAAACATAAACAATTTATGCTTTCTCTCAAAACACAAACTTGATTTCAGGCCTGTACTGTATACTAAACACACACACACACACACACACACCACACACACACACACACACCACACACACACACACACACACACGAGTAGTAGGCCTACTCTCTTCGTTGTTGGTTGATTCCAGTTCGCGAAAAACAAAGAGTATGGCGATTTGAATACGACATTTAAATTTTTCAAAAGTGTGTAACATTAAACGTAAGCTTCAATCTTCAATTTTGTAGGCCTGCTGTCATAGTTGATTATTATTGACCTGTGTGCACAGAGGCGTAAGATGAAATAAACAAAGATCTAATAGGGGCAACAAAAAGATGGCTAAAGAGCTGTACAATCGCCTTAGTACTCCAACTGCATACTCCTGAGTTCAGCTCCGGGGCTGCGTGTTGCGGCAGGTAAGGGACAAAAAAAAGGGGGTGGGGGGGGGGGGGGACTCAACTAGCCTAAGCCAGTGATCCAGGGTTGTATCAAACTTTTAACAAGAAAATTTCAACATGGTTTCATATTTTGCTGCTCGCTCATGACTACGCTATTCCACTACCAGTGAGCGACACACACTGACACAGTCGCTGCGACAAGACGAAGAAACAATGATTCACAAACACTCGACTGTGACGTGACTCGCACCTAGTCTGGAACTTACCATTCAGTTGACTCCAGTCTATCGTATTCAGGTTTTTTTGATGTGTCCTCTTCTTCATGGTCATCCACAGGTGCAAAGGGTTCGTATCTGTATGGCTGAATTTCGAATTCCGCATTCTGAACCACTGGAAGTGGTAATTCATCGTCTTTTTCATGGCGAAAGCAGCTCTCTTTCGTTCCGTCTGCCATGCTTGCTACACACCACCTACGTCACAAGGCGAGAGTTACTCCCCTTGAAATCTTGATTACAGGCAAAAAAAAAAAAAATCTCGAAACCATCACTTTTATCCATTATTTCTGCGCTTATTTGATGAATTCCAAACATGCAAAAAAGTATAGAGAACCACTATACAACAAGACACGGACGATCAGGTGAATAAACAAGAAAGTGAATTAAAACGGTGGATATAATATTGGGACGGAATAAAAGTAAAGAAACAAGATAAAGAACCTCCTGAATAGAAAAAAATGGGATGATGTGAGTCACTTTCTCCGTTTGAACGGCCTGGAGGACCAGGGAAAGAAGGACTCGCGCATGCTACATGATGGTACTGACGGCCAAGTTGGAAGCGAGCGACGCCGGTTGAAGAGATATAGAGTAAATACTGAAGGGAGAGGGGTACCCAGGGGTTATAGGAACGGGGCAAGGGAGAACGGACCGTGGACCCCGCCTTAGGTGAAGAAGGGTGTGTAGTGATGGGTGTGCACATCCTGGCGGCGTGGAGAGGGTGGGGGAGTAATTTATTATTTAGTTACCGCCGAACAAGGAGAGTCTTTGGGGATTACTGGCCGGCCCAGAAAGGAGTTTGATAAGTATACACATAAGAAGGGGATTGAGCGAGTGTGTATGGGGCTGGGCGCGGGGAACTGGAGATAAAACCAACGTGAAGTTAGAGGATTGGAAAACGACCACCATGTAGGGCGGAGGTAAAACGCGTGCGGGGCGTGGCGGGCCGCGGCACACTCCCGGTACACAGGTGCCGCCAGAACCTGCCAACTGACCAAAAAAAAATGGGGGGGGGCAAGCCACCCCACGATCCCCCCATAGCCGAGACAAAACTCGCCCAGAATCCGAAACACCGGCCACGATCCCATCTGAACCCCCGACAGCCCCACCTCAAACATCCCGCAGAGAGCAACCCCAGAGACCACTTCGTCAGAGCCCCACACAATCCATACCCAAACAGCCCACCCCAAGCCTCCCCGACGATCCCCCCCAAGCCACCGACAATTGCCCCGACCAGCACAATGTTGGGACATCGTTCGTAGGGGGGACGTTGTTGGGGCCTACAACAACGGGCGTGACAGACACACTACACACTA
>JADBJO010036605.1:0-10808 GCA_016801955.1 Conus betulinus | reverse complement strand
CTCTCTCCTTCGTTAATTACGGCTTGCCCTTTGTTGCGATGTTCGATGGGATTGTTCGCTTAGTTAATATTATAGTCTTGGGTAGGTGTTGAATAGTCAGGAAAGAAACATAAAAGATGGAAAGAGGAAAGTAAATTATAATGCATCTCTCTCTCTCTCTCTCTCTCTCTCTCTCTCTCTCTCTCATCTGCTCTCTCTCACACACACACACACACACACACCACACACACACACAACACACACAACACACACCACACAACAGCACGACACACCACTACACACACACACCATAACACACACATGCCGCGTTCACGCGCTGCGCGCGCGCGCACACACACACACACCACACACACACACACACCACAACACACACACACAACACGCACAAGCACACACCTGAAAAATAAGTGTTATTGATTATTGAGAGCTTAGGAAGTGCTTGCTCTGATTACTGAGAACTGATTGTAGTATCCGGTTCGTTCTCGGGTTGTGCCTTATAACCCATAAAAATGTTGATATTATGATGCATTGTAGTTGTCTAATAATTGCCTTAGCAGTGGTTGTTGTATGTTATTATTTATTGATTTTTCTTTACAAAAAGAATGCAGACAAATCTCTCTCTCTCTCTATCTCTTCTCTCCTATCTCTCCTCTCTCTCTCTCCTCTCCCTCTCTCTCTCTCTCTCTTCCCTTTCGATAAGAGGATCACTGATTCATATATCTGTGCTGTAGTTTTGACTAATTCTTCTTTGTAATCCGTACTCTTGTTTGTGGGTTTCAATAGTTTCTCGCTCTCTGGATCTTCTCTCTCTCTTCTCTCTCTCTCTCTATCTACCTCTCTCTCTCTCTCTCTCTCTCTCTACTAATCATAATGTAATCAAACGCCTTAACTATAATGGATGAACGGTTGAATGTTATGAAGATATGTGTGTTTGTTAAAAGTTTGTAAGTCTTTAGTCGCTAGTTTGTTAATTAAAAGATTTGTAAGTTCTTAGTCGCTAGCCATACTTAGCCCTTAACGGGGCAAGGGTTTTCTTCGGATGAAAAAAAGCATGTGATTGCTTATCGTACACTTGGAAATAAAAGAATTATCATATCATTCATCATCATCATCCCTCTCTCTGTGTGTGTGTGTTGTGTGGTGTGGTGTGTGTGGTAGTTGTGTGTGTGTGTGTGTGCGCGCGTGCGCGCGCGCGTGCGTGTGTGTGTGTGGTTTGTGTGTGTGTGTGTGTGGGTAGTGTGTGTGTGTGTGTGTGTGAGTGTGTGTGTGGGTGTGTGTGGGTGTGTGTGTGTGTGTGTGTGTGTGTGTGTGTGAGAGAGAGAGGAGAGAGAGAGAGAGACGAGAAGAGGAGAGAGGAGAGAGAGAGAGAGAGAGAGAGAGAGAGAACAGTAGATGTTCACGTAAAAGTTTAGTTTTCGGCATCAGTGAAAACTATTGCTATGCCCCGTTTTCTAAAGTTCTGAAGCGTTTGAACGGACAATAAAAACTCTCTCTCTCTCTCTCTCTCTCTCTCTCTCTCTCTCCACCACTTTCTGTCTTAGTGGCTCCCTTCCGTTCTTCCTTCTTTCTTTACGTATTTCCTTCCTTCCTTCCTGTTCCTTTCTTTCTTTCTTTCATTTTTTGCTTCTTTTCACTGCACGAACTCAACATCTTAACAACCACATAGGTACAATTTTCAAACAGTATTCATTATGATAAGAACACGCGCACACTGTTCGCACGGGAAGGCCTGAAATGATCAACGAACAAACACTAATTATCGACACGACCGAACCCAGTCAAAGGGACAAAGGGAGACAAGTCGTGACAGAGATCATCGGGTATCGATCTTTGCGGGTGTCGTCGTGGCTGGCTGGGTTGAGTGGAGTTAAGCTTCCATGCTTGGCCCTGTATGATGGAAAAGTCAGCGCGCCTAACGTTGATGCGCTGTTTACTATCATCTCAGGACCCATCTCGATGAGAAAAAGGATATGTGAATACTATTACTGGGCAGCAGCACAGAGAGAGAGAGAGAGAGAGAGAGAGAGAGAGACACAAACCCAGACCAGAATGACAGACACAATAGGCAGACACGTACAGACAGAACAACACAGAGAGAGAGAGAGAGAGAGAAAAGGACAGACAGAAAGACAGAGAGAGAGAGACAGACAGACAAACAGAGAGAGAGAGAGAGGAGAGAGAGAGGAGAGCCACGACACCTCATCATTCCGCCCCCCTCGAAAAAAAAAAAAACAAAAAAAAACAGGGTGTCGTGGTATAGGAAAGGAATAAGAGGCGGAGGCGTAGGAACGGCATGTGTGTGTGTGTGGGGAGGGAGGAGGAGGGAAGGGGATGACACGGCAGAAAGGGGAGGGAGGAGGTGAGGTGTGTGTGTGAGAGAGAGAGAGAGAAGGTGAGGAGGAGGAGGAGAGGAATCAGGGGACTCTTAGTTCCTGGAGGAAACATGGCGTGTGTTGTGGACTTTGTGTTCAGCGCAAAAACAGTTTTCCCCGTGTCGTTCACGAAGCAGCAGGCCGTGTTTAGCAAATAAGACTGACAGACATAGCATCAAACACACGCCTACGGGGACAGACGAAGAGCCGTACAAGTGGATGCACAAGAGCATGCATGCAACTTGAATGACATTGTCGTGAGGGATGCTACAAGCTAGGAATAATGCGCTTTCTGCAGTCGCCTTCGCCTTTCGCCCCCTTCCCACACACAGACACGCACTCGCCTACCATCAGATGGCGCGTACAGTGTCACGCGAGCACGCTTTCAAAACACACCACACCCAATAAACATGCTGGCTCACAAAGCTGTATGATCAATAAAACAATAATTCCAAGGATAAGTACCGAGCACCATTCCAGCAACTTACAGAGCAGCTAGGTGTTGCAATGACTGCAAGAAATATGGAATTATAAACAAAGCTTGCTCTTATATCTCAAATTGTAGAAATAGTGGGGTGATAAACCTTCATATCTGCAGTGGTAGATGATTCTGCCTAAACTGACAGTATGTGCTTGAGTGGGTGTATGGGGAATAATAAATGCTTCTCAAAATGAACCTTCAGCAAGTTAATAGTCTCCAAGGCGGGAGACCATCTCCAATGGGGAGAACGCTCAATAACATATAACTTCTGGTCAGATATCGGTATTTCGAAACCTGATTGTTTCTCCTCAGTGACCGCGGAAAGTGGTAATTTGACTCCTCTGCCTTTTCGGTTTTAAGAAGAATGCTATACCAGAAAAAAGGCTGGTGTGCAATACCGTAGTATGTTTGTTGAGTTTTTCAAAAAAACACAACCAAAGGTGCCACCTAAGAAGCAAAAGAAAATCATGAAAGAGCAAAAACAAACTACATTTTCTTGTGAAAAGTAGAAAATATAAAAAGATAACTCTCTAAGACACACGTGCTGAGGGCCAGTTCTTGGAATGAATCCACAAGGGACTGAATTAAAAAAAAAAAAACAACTAATAAATTCCAAGGATAAGTACCGAGCACCATTCCAGCAACTACAGAGCAGCCTGGTGTTGCAATGACTGCAAGAAAGTATTCAATTATAAACAAAGCTTGCTCTTATGTTTTAGATTGAAGAAATAGGGGGAGATAAGCATTCATATCTGCAGTGGTAGATGATTCTGCCTAACTGACAGTATGTGCTGAGTAGGTGAATGGGGAAGGAGAAACAGTCAGGTTTCGAAATACCGGTATCTGACCAGGAGTTATACAAGGGGGAATGTTGCTTTGAAAAACAGCATTGTTTTAAATTAATCTTTTTTAAAGGAACAAGATAGATCGGTCCAAACCACTGGGTCACTGCAAACTTCATATTTCTGGGAATAATGTTGGCACACAAAACTGGTTTCTTTCAGATTTCTCATTTCAGGAGAGAGAACACTGCTTTTGAAAAACAACAACAACAACAAACAACAACAACAACAAAACATTGCTTCAAAAAAAAAACATTGCTTCAAAACCGCCTTCTTTAAAAGTTCTTATTATTCCAGTTGTTTTATCTGCTTTTAGTCTTTCCTGGTTGTTTGTGGGGAGATGGTGGTGGTGGTGGTGGTGGTGGTGGTGGGGGGGGGGGGGGGGGGGTAGGAGCGGGGTGTCTGGAGTTTGGTCCGTATTATTGGTATGTTCGTTAACCTTAAGATGATCACATTTGTACTAGTACTGATAATAATGATGATGACGATGATGATGATGATGATGATGATGATGATGTTGATGATGAAGATGATGGTGGCGGTGGTGATGATGATGATAATGATGATGATGGTAATGATGATGATAATGTTGATGATGATGATGATTATGATGTTAATGATGATGATGATGATGATGATGATGATGATGACGATGATGATGATGTTGATGATGATAATGATGAATATGATGATGCTGATGATATTGATGATGATGATGATGATGATGATGATGATGATGGGGGTGGTGATGCTGACGATGATGATGATGATGTTGATGGTGATGATGATGAGGAGGATTAGGTGGAGAAGGTGGAGGAGGACAATGACCTGGACCTGGAGGAGCAGCTCAACAACCTCCCGTCAATACCCCGACAATCGCCTCTCCTCACCCTCATCACGCCTACTACCCCTTCATCCCGCCAGTTTTTCCAGAATCGATGGAGGCAGAGACCACTCCCTCGTCAGGCAGGGCAGGGACGAGTGCTGCGTGACAACCGTATCGGCTGGCACCAATTTGCCGTTCCTTGTAACAATCTCTCCCCCCCCCCTCAACGCCCCCCCCCCCCCCCCCCCCCCCCCCCCCCCCCCCCCCCCCATCTCTCCACCCCCCCCCAGTCAGCCACACTTGTCACCTCCAGCACCACCCCCCCCCCCCCCCCCCCCAACCCCCCACCAGGCATTCAGAGAGTTTCTGTCAGCTACAGGTACTAGACAGGCAAGGGGACAGACACGCCCCAGTGGGAAGCTATCACGATGGGGGGAAATCTGTCGTGACTCTTCCTGATCCATAACAAAAAAGAAGCAGTGACGTCAAAGACTGTGAGGTCGTTATGGATGTCATCATCAGATCGTGTGCTCTAGAAGAGGGGGATAAAGCTGAACAGAAACAATAGCGCGCGCGCGCACACACACACACACACACACACACACACACACACACACACACACGCGCGCGCGCGCGCGCGCGCGCATACAGTATGAATCATACAAAAACAACATAGTACACACAGTATGAACCATACCAAGCAACATAGTTCACACAGTATGACTCATACCAAACAACATAGTACACACAGTATGACTCATGCAAAAAACATAGCACACACAGTATGACTCATGCAAAACAACATAGTACACATTGTATAAATCATACCAAAGAAACATGGCACACAGTATGAATCATACCAAACAACATAGCACACACAGTATGTATCATACCAAACAACATAGTTCACACAGTACGTATCATACCAAACAACATAGTACATACAGTATACATCATACAAAACAACATAGCACACACAGTATGAAACATACAAAAACAACATAATACACAGTATGAAGCATACAAAACAACATAGCACACACTGTATAAATCATACAAAAACAACATAATACACAGTATGAATAATACAAAACAAAATAGCACACACTGTATGAATCATACAAAAACAACATAACACACAGTATGAGCCATACAAAACAACATAGTACACAAAGTATATGAATCATACCATACAGAACTCAAAACTCGAAAACGGTTTATACAGAAACAGTGACTCAGGACATTGTGCACTAAACAAAGTTCAAAACACTGTACACATGACATGCAGAAACCACACACACACACACACACACACACACACACACACACACACACACACACACACACACACACCACACACACACACACACCCACACACACATACACACACACACTAGTATGATAGACATAGTACACATAGCCTGATTCCCAGAACATACTACACTGAATGTTATACGAAATGGACAATGTAAAACACATGAAACAGAACACATGACACGGACAAGACTCGAGCATAGAACAATTACACAAACCACAGAATATAACACAGAACACAGCACAGAAGACAAAAGGCAGATAATGGAACACATTCCACGGGTCTCAGAAAAACACACAACATAGAACACGACATAGAACACGCCACAGAACACACCATAGAACACAATGTAGAACACACCATAGAACACAACGTAGAACACACCATAGAACACAACGTAGAACACACCGAAGAACACAACATAGAGCACAACATAAAAACACACCATAGAACACAACATAGAACTCAACATACAGCACAACATAAAACGCACCATAGAACACAATATAGAACACAACATAGAGCACAACATACAACACAACATAGAGCACAGAGCTAAAACGACAAAAAAAACAAACAAACAAAAAAAGAGTAATAGAACACATATACAGAACACAGAACGGATCATAGGACACGAAAACAGAGAACAGACCATACAAATAGAACACAGAACAGAACATAGAACACAGAACAGGGAGCATACGACATAGGAAAGACAGAAGACAGAACCCAGAACCCAGACCGGAACGCTGACCGTATCGGCGAAAACTGACAGTTAAGGCAGTTACCAATTATTGTTCGATTAACAGACTCTGAGCCGCTCTGTGGAGGAAAGATGAATGGTGATGTGCACACCCAACCCTTCTGTAACCATGATGATTTACGTTGTCAGCTCTTTGGAGACGAGGGGACAACAATGCCAGAAGGTTGAAGAGGAGGACGACCAAGAAGAGAAAAATTGAATGCAGGAGAATAAGGAGGAGGAGGAACCGGAGGGGGAGGAGGAGGAGGAAGGGGAGGAGGTGGGCGGAGGAGGAGGAGGAGGAGGAGGAGGAGGAGGAGGAGGAGGAGGGGGAAAGTCTAAAGGAGAAAAAATGAGGATGAAAGGAGAGGCGAGGATCACGCAAGAGAAGAAGAAGAAGAAGAAGAAGAAGAAGAAGAAGAAGAAGAAGTAGTAGTAGTAGTAGTAGTAGTAGTGTAGTAGTAGTAGTAGTAGTAGTAGTAGTAGTAGTAGTAGTAGTAGAAAGAAGAAGAAGAAGAAGAAGAAGAAGAAGAAGAAGAAGAAGAACAAAAACAAAACAACAAGGAAAAAACAACAAAAACAACAACAACAATAACGACAACACGACATAAACCGACGACGATGACGACAACAGCAGCTGTAAGAACACAAAAAACGATGAAAGCACAATGTGATCGGCGGCGACGACGACGGACGACGACGACGACGACGACGACGACGACGATGATGATGATGATGATGATGATGATGATGATGATGGCATGCACACAACCGCACACATGAAGATAACGAAAACAATAACACATACACACAGATACGTTTTTTTTTTTTACATTGTTCAATTTTCGTCACGTCCAAACCAGTCTGTATACTTTCTTTTGTACGGCTAAGACAAAGTAGTGTGTGTGTGTGTGTGTGTGTGTGTGTGTGTGTGTGTGTGTGTGTGTGTGTGTGTGTGGTGTGTGTGTGTGTGTGTGTTACATTAATAACAAAAAAAAAAAAAAAACTAACTTGCTGACTTATGGACTGAAACTAACTAACTGACTGACTAACTAACTAACTGACTGACTGACTAAGAAACTGAATTACAAAGTTACAAACACCTGCCTACCTACCTACCTACCAGCTACCTATCTACCTACCTACTTACCTACCTACCTACCTACCTACCTACCTACCTACCTACCTACGCAAGTACGTACGTACGTACGTACGTACGTACGTACGTACCTACCTACCTACCTACCTGCCTGCCTACCTACCTACCTACCTAGAGTAACTGCATAACTAAGAATCTGACCAACCAACCAACCAACCAACCACCAAACCAACCAACCAAAGCAAGCAAGCAAGCAAGCCAGCAAGCCAGCAAGCCAGCAAGCAAGCAAGCAACGAATGAACGAACGAACAAACCAACCAACATCTATCTAATTTAACTAACTACCTACCTACCTACCTACCTACCTACCTACCTACCTACCTACCTAACTAACTAACTAACTAACTAACTAACTGACTGACTGACTGACTGACTGACTACTAACTAATCAGTTGACGGACTGATGACCTACCTACCTACCTGACTACCTACTAACTAACCACACAGACCGACTAACTGACAGACTAAACTCAAACTCAACTCCAGTAAACTACACCTATCAACTGAACAAGAAAAACCGGCTTTGACACAAAAGTAAGATTCATTCCTATGCTGAATGATTCATCATGAATCTACACTCCCCACCCCCCCTCCCTCCACCCCCACACATTACACTTTCGCCCAAACGCGCGCATCATCGCCACAACCATCGTTGAAAGAAAGATGCCGTGTTTGTGCTGGGTCGCAGCCCGAAGGACAGGGGGGCGAGTTATGAAAGAGCGACAGTACCACATCAATTTCTCCCCTGTCGTCAGTCAGCACGCGTAGCTAGCTGCGCAAATGCTACAGGCAAGAGCGATGAGGGTGAAAGCGACTGGAGGAGCGAATGGGATAGTGGTGGTGGTGGTGGTGGTCGGGGGTGGGGGTGGGTGGGTGGTGGGGGTGGTGGTGGTGGGGGGGGGAGGGAGAGGGAAAGAAAGGGGAGGGGAGGGGTGGAGGAGGAGGAGGAGGAGGATCTACTCGCCTGAAATAGACCAGAAACAGGTCACATGCGATCGCTGTGAATATGAAGAATGCAACAAAAAAAAAAAAAAAAAAAAAAAAAAAAAAAAAAAAAAAAAAAAACAAACAAAAAACAAACAACAACCAAAAACAAAAAAAAACCAACAAACAAAAAACCGCTCGAAAGTTGTTGTGTTATGTGTAGAGAATAAACAACTTAAAAGCCTAAAGGCTTCTCTATACTCCTGCAATAGGTGAAACTTTATTGCAGCCGTCTTGAACAATGTGTCGGCATTATTTTGGGTATCGGACATTGTTATTCATTGAGTTAAAAAAAAAAAATGAAACACCGAAAACGAATTGTATTTCGTTTCGTGCTGTTCACGTCTAAATGAATTCAGAGAAAACGTTACTGACTGGGAGCCATGCCTATTCATACTGCGTTTAATAATGTCGTCTACAATTAATGTTATTATTGATTCAACGCCCATCTTGCGCTGAAGTGAATTAAGATAAGTGATTGCTCGTTCATTTTCGTTGTCCTGAGTGTTTTGTATCTTGCCTGAAGAAGACCTAAGAGGTCGAAACGCGTCGTGTTTTGTCTTGTGATTCGTTTGCCTACGTTTTCTTGGCGGTTCGCTATTAATTACGTTTAAGAAGAAAAAAAAAAAAAAGTCGTCTACAAGTCAAAATGATGTACAGAGTTTTAATATTGTTTTAGTACAAACGTCCAAGGTTCGGAGAAATCGTGACTTTACAATGCTGTACATTTATTCATTTTTTCTGTCCTTCATTTATTTATTTATCTCGTAATAAATCTGAGTTTGGTCCCATAGCTTTGTTAATTTTGTATGGTCTTTGTTGACGTATTCCCTTGACGAGGCGGCGATGGCTACAAAACGATCAGTCTCTCTCTCTCTGTGATGTGTGTGTATTTCTCACTCTCTGTTCCATCCAATTGTCTGTCTGGAGAGAGAGAGAGACAGACAGAGAGAGAGCGTGCGTGTATACCTGTTTGAGAGCGTGAATACGTGCGAGTTTGCGTGCGTGCCTACGAACTTGTGTGTGTGTGTATATATGCATATATATATAGATAATGCTGTACAATTAAGTAGTGGGGGGGAAAACAAGTGCAGGTTAACAATTCTTCCATCATTATAGTAATGATTTGACAAAAATGAGAAAAGAGGAAAAAAAAATTTGAAGATGAAATAAATGGAAAAAAAATATATCGTAAATATGAAAACCCTTCACTAGCTGCATGAGGAGGAAACCATCGCAACCCCTCTCCCGAAGACAGATCTATATGCGTCGTCTGCTTCGAGACCTTTCGTCCGCTGGATCGGATTCATCAGGAAGACACGGCTGATTGTGTCTGCGCTCTTGGCGTCAGAAAGAGACACACCACAGTCCATAATTCTGTGGTGTTCCGACCGCCAAGGGTTCGAAAAAGAATGCAACAGCACCCCCAAAGCAGCCAGCGAAAGTAGTAGAATTAAACAAAACGAAAGTTTGGAGAGGAAAAAAAGTTGTTGAAAACTAAAAACATTAGGCAAACAGTATAAAATGTAAGGGACAATCTTTGAGCCTATGCTTGAGGATCCATTAAGGATGCAAGGGAGATCAAAAGATACGGAACAGTCTGAGTGGTCAGCTCTGCTGTTCAATAACCCAAGCATTGTCAGCGGCTAAGAATTGTGCAGAATCTGTCCTCATTCTCTCTCCTCTCTCTCTCGCTCTCTCTCTCTCTCTCTCTCTCTCTCTCTCTCTCTCTCTCTCTCTCTCTCTCTCTAACTCTCTCCACCTCCATGAACCCAACCCGGTCATTGATCGATGTGTATTATTATTATACTATTTCTATCTCTCAAGCAGCCGCCTATCAAGAAATCAAGAAAGCAAAGCAGAAAAGGAATGTTCAGAGCCTCTCTCTTCTCTCTCTTCTGTGGTTGTGGTGTGTGTGTGTTTGTGTTTGTGTGTGTGGTTGTGTTGTGTGGTGTGTGTGTGTGTGTGTGTGTGAAAATAAACTGAGAGAGGGGAAAAAAAAAAAAACCAGCTAGCTCTGGAAGCGTCTTTCTCCAGGAAAATACATCAGGAACCTGGAAAGAGACGGGCGGATGCCATTTCCAGGG
>JADBJO010036604.1:0-5000 GCA_016801955.1 Conus betulinus | reverse complement strand
AATAATGCCTGCAAGAAAAGCTTCAACCCATTTCTAACTCTGATAAACACTTTACATAGTACCTGCACACTTAGGTCGAGTCTGTGAGTCTTTTGAAAGCACCTGCTATTAGCTTTGCAGTAGCATGCAACAGCCCATCTGCAATTTTTGCCTGCATTGAAATGACACTGGCTGCTGAAGCTCTTGCCAACAACTTTTACTGACAAATCTTAAACACAGTTTGGTCATGATGAGTATAAACTAGTCAGGATGTATTGAGTGAGATGTAACTGACTTTGCAGTTTGATTTTTTTTTTTTTTTTTTTTTTTTTAAATTTGAAACACCCCTCTAAAAAGTGACGGTTTCATGATGTTAAGTCACTTCAAACACTGAAAATTCTTGGAATCACCCCCAAGTGAAAGAAAAAGGATGAGACAAAAGAGTCTCTCCATATATGTACACAGTAATCTGCTCAGATTCATATCACAGCAGTGTGTGTGCATGGTTAATGGGAGAGCAGTGAAACCACTGCACTGATAGCTAGTTGTCTCCCTTCCACTAATTCGGTCACAACAGCTGCCAATTTTTTATTGGGAACTACCAACATATATGTTCATTTTGTCATTATGATAAAAGCTACCCTTACTTCAGATGTGGTTTTCTGTTCATTTTTTTCCAACCACCTTTTTAAGACATGACTTTTGTGACAGGAGGCAACAAATCATCATTTTTTTTTTTCCCACATGGGACATTCTATGACCGGTGTATTGGTATCAATAAACTTTAAATTTGATTTTGTAGCAATGTTAATGTGAAAAGTATTCTTTGCTGAATACAGCCTAAGCCAGTGTATGTTGTGTGTATGTTGAACAACAATTTGCATTTCAAAACAGTGAAAGAGTGCAGGAGTTGTGAGAGGGAGAAAAAAAGAGAGGACATCAGGATGGAGAGTGGCGTGGAAGGGGGATGGGGGGGGCTGAATGAGAAGTGGGTGGAATGGTGCAGTGGGTTGTGGGAGGGGAGGGGGGGGGGGCAGGGGGGGAAGACATACTGAAATGCACGCTCAGTACCACACACACACACACACACACACACACACACATACACACACACACAAAGTACATGTACACATAAAACCACACTCACACACATCTCTGCCACCATCACCACCACAACACACACACACACACACACACACACACACACACACACACACACACACACACACACATTTATATGAACATATTCTGACCTGAAGACATCTTTGACGTTTGTCAGTCATTTGCACACCAGTAAAATATACATGAATTCACATGTTAAGAGACATACTACACATTGTTCTAAACCATACATAGAACAACATGTTAAACAGAACCCCCCATCCTCCTTCCACCCATACACCCACACCATTCCATCCTACACCTATGACTTGCTGTTGTTTTTCTACCACTCACTTTTGCTGGGCTGCCAAAGAGTCCACAAGATTTTACAATTTCTCAAAACAGTGAGGGGAGGAAAGAAGGTTATGTGTGTATGTGTTTGTGGGAGGAGTGGAGGGTTTTGTGTGTGTGTGTGTGTGTGTGTGTGTGTGTGTGTGTGTGTGTGTAGGTGTACATGTAGGCATGTGTGGTTCACCCCCCATATTACCATTATAATTGTCATCACTATCATCATTATCATTGCTATCATCATTACTCTCTCTCCCTGTTCCAGTAGTACTGTTAACTTTTACTCATTCATCCTTTCTACTTCTTTCCAGCGACTATTATCACCCCTAGATCACAAGCATTTTACAGCAGATTCCATGAAAACCTGTTCAGAGATGTCCCGCCTGACGCGATCTTTGAGTTTCTTGAAAGAGGTTAACATTTTTCATCGGATCTGAGATTTTTTACAGTGGAAAGATTTTTAACGAAGTTTTGGATGAGATTTTAGACGATGTCTTTTACAGAATTGTGTGGATGAATGACCTGTGAGTTGATTTTAACGTGGTGACAGCCCTGATATGGCCCTTTGCGGTCGGCTGGGCTATAAGCAACATTATCTTATCTTATCATTATGATTGAATTTACTTTTGTCATAATCGATTTCATTGTTAATGTCATCATATCATTATCATCAGTACCATAATCATCATCATTATTACACCCCAAGCAATCTTTATTATTCTTACTTACTTAATAAGCATTGACAACAATATTACCATCAACAGTATCATTATTATGATGACTATTATTTATATATTATAACTAATACTTTACTATTATTATCATTGTTACTGTTGTTACTATCATTGTAGCTGTTACAGCTATTATATCTACTATCACTATTAATATTTTAATTATGCATTAATATATTCCTTACATTTCCAAATTCCTGTATTGTTATTGTCTTTTTAATTGTTTATCATAATCATGATTATTGCTACAGCTATTAACTATCGGCTATTCTTCGATTCTGTCTATGTACCTTTCCCATGATCTATATCCTCCTTCTTCTCCTCTTTGTCCTTACTATCCCCCCCCCCCCCCCCCCCCCTTCTCTTCTGGTTATTATTATCATAGCTATTATCAACAGTAGTATAGTAGCAGCAGCAGCAGCAGCAGCAGCAGCAGTAGTAGTAGTAGTAGTAGTAGTAATAGCAGATGTTGTTGTTATAGGAGTGGAAGTAGTATTAAAATTTGTTATTGTCATCATTATTACTATTATTATTACTACCATAATTTTATTACCCATTACTCTTCTTCTTCTTCATTATTATTATTATTATTACAACTACTATCATTATCATTTTTATTATCATTATTATCACCATTATCATCATCATTTTTATTATGTCATCATTATCATCATCATCATCATCATCATCATAATCACTCTCACTGTCAGGTCTGAGTCCACGGTTACAGTTCAAGTCAACACGCTTCGATCATATTCAGTATTACACTCCAAGCTGCACCTGTCTTTTCTCATCAGATCAGCCAGTACCAAAACATATTCACCGCACAGTCCAGCCCTTGACCCATACCGTATGGCCTGAGGCAGGTCTCATGTCCGTTTCTTTTCCTATGCAAGCTCGATCAAAATGACCCTTCATTTTCCTGTCGTCTGCTAGACTTTCCTGTCGTCTGCTAAACCTTTCACACCAAAATCCCGCAGAAACACTAGGAGTCTACAAGTACTGCATCATTCTGCTATCTTTGCTGACATACGGCGTTGGACTAATTTATTGACCCCTAGATAACAGGATTTAATCATCTTTTTACACATCCAAGGTCCTTTTTTCCCCTCATAGAGTCAGTGCCATTTTCGTCTGTTTGAAACGTTGTTCGTACTACTTGACCTTTGCTGTAACCCCCGAACTCTGACCTTACTGTCGCCACTACTACAATCATGTTGCGCGACTGACTATCCTGTAACTCCCTTTCCCTGCTCCCCTTCTTCTCTACAGTTACTCTAAATACTATAACTACTTTTGATATCATCATCATCATCATCATCATCATCATCACTATTATTGTTGTTGTTGTTGTTGTTGTTGTTGTTGTTGTTGTTGTTGTTGTTGTTGTTGTTATTATTATTATTATCATCATTATTACTATCATCGTTATTATCATCATCATTATTGTACCCCACTTTGTCTCGTTCGCAGCAGCCTCGTTTCCTTTCTACTTTCATTTTGCGCAACTAAGTGAGTTTTTCGGTCTTCGTTTTCATTATCTTGTTACTATTAATGCTACAAGTGCTATCATTATAGTATTACTAAAACTGGTAGTACTCCTCTGTTTATCATTGTTCAGAATATTCTTTTTATCATCACCATCACTATTACTATTAGTATTTTTTCATTATTATTAGCATCATTATCATTACTATTACTATTGTTATTATTCTTCCTATTATTATCATCCTCGTCGACGTCATCATCCTCATCATTATTAAACTCGCTTTGTCTCCTTCACAGCAGCCTCATTTGCATTCCACATTCATTTCGCGCACGACTCGAGGAGCTGAATGAGTCTTCCTTCATTTTCATGGTCTTTGAATGCTGTTTGTCTTGGCTGAAGAAGACCAAATAGGTTGCGTTGTTCTTGTAATTTGTTTATTTTCTATCGTTCCGCAGAATAGCATTTTTTTTTTTTCAAGTTTGCGTCAGTTTCCATCTGCATTCACCTGACTTTGAAACTTGAAGTCACCTCACTCTGAAACTAATGAAAAGTGAGCAGACGTAAATCTTCTTCTGACATACCTACTTGCGCGCGTATTTTATTTGAAAAGAAAATGTAATCTTTGTTTTCTTGTTTTGTTTCATACTAATGTGATTCCTAGATATTAAGTTTGGGTTACCACCGAGTGTGATAAATTAGATTAGACACATACGTATAATTCTTACGAGCACATTCGTGTTAGGCTATCTGGACTTCGAGTACACGTGTGAATGAGTTTGCAAGTAAACATATAAGTTGTTGATATAGTTGTGTTTGGCTTTATTCATGTATTATCCATATTTCACCCCCCTTCACCTTTAGGAGTACTGTATCAAATATATGTGCGTATAGTGTCCAAACACGTCAATTGTGCATTTTTAGATAAGGCGTTATAAGAAACTGGCCTATCTGTGCTTTATAAATTCAGCACTTGATATGTCAAGATACGGGATGTTCTAGCTATGCTGTACAAAGTGGAAATCGTATCAAGTTTATGCAAATATTTTACTGTTTGTTTTCACTCCGTTGAAATATCTTGTACTTTTTAAGATGGTATCAGTCATTTTCCGAGGAAGTATTTTTGTATCTGTTGTGGGTATGATCATCTCTATTCCCCACTTTTCTATTCTCTCTTTCCATTTCTCTCCGCCATCTCCTTTTTTCTTTTCTTTTGTTTGTTTGCTAATTTGAAATCGATGGCCAGTCGATAATAATATATCGTAATCATGATGGCGAACACTACCGGTCCCCTTGCGCGGAGCTACTATCTAGGGGAAACAATTTCAGTAACATTTTAAAATCTAACACAAACT
>JADBJO010036603.1:7500-10812 GCA_016801955.1 Conus betulinus | reverse complement strand
TGAAAACATTTGATTTGAAATCTTTGTCAGGACATAATTTCAGACCGGAGAAGAACCGCTGGGCGATATGAAGTGTAAATACAAATGTAATCAGTTTCGGCTACGTCAGCTTATGGCGTATCAATATGAAAGTATTATAAGAAAAATTGTTGGTTTATTTATTCAAGACATTTCAGTTTTCAGTCTGTTAAGTCTCATAGATGCAAAGTTCTTTCAATCTCACTGTATTCTGGTCTGTGAAATTTATATGCTGTGACATATTCATGTGCTTCACACCTCCTTTATTAGGGTCAATGGCCTTTGTGAAAATGACCCCCTCCCTCTCTCTGTGTGTGTGTGTGTGTGTGTGTGTGTGTGTGTTAGGCATTTGTGCTAATGTCATTATAAAACTAATTTTTGAGTGATAACATTATTTTGGCAAGAAAGCATCTGATTACATGTCTTTAAAAGTGTATGCGCACATACGCCTTTACACAAGCTGACACAGACTTGCAAACAAGAACTAGGTACACTAAAACGAACTTGCTGCAAAGAGCTGGCTAAGGCTCACTAAGTAATGGCACTAGACCTGGCCCTAGGTTGGTGTGAAGACTAAGACAAATTTGTGAATAGGTTTCGATTGAAAGCCAAGCGTTCAGGAGCGGTTTTTTTTTCTTTCTTTCTTTAATTAAATATTTAATTTTTCATTGATGACGTCTTCCCATCTGTTCTCTCACAGTTAATTGACTGGGCTTTGTACAGTTTCCGGATGTGGGCCACAAGACCTGGAGGGCAGAGGCCGAGGAGGAGGGGGGGGGGGGGGGGGGGGGGGGGGGGAGGAGATGATGATTCGGGCAAAGAAGAGGCAGCACCTAGTACTGCACGCTGGGCATCGTCAGCAGCTGAAGATGTGTCCCGAAGCTTGGTCGTGTCCTCCACCCGAAGCGTGGTCTTGTCCTCCCCACGTTGGGCGATGTGGTCCTGCCCGTGGCCAGCACACGCCTCAGCCGGCATTGGTGTCCATTGAGAAAAGAAAATGGGTGGGGATGGGTAGGGTGTCCTTTGATAATCGTCTTGCTGGCAGGACTGCCGGGTTTGTTTTGTTTTTTTGCTTTCCTGCCTGTCTGCTGGTTTACGATCTACTTCTCTGTCCTCTTGATTTTATTTTTATGGTTCTGTCTCTGTTTTCCTGCAGATATCCTTCATTGTCTTTTCGTCCTCTTTCCCTTTCTTCTTGTTCTGTTTCTACGTCTGGATCTGTTTCACCGACCTCCTGTTCTGGATCTTTCTCGTTGTTTTCTCTTTCCCTGACTTCTGGTTCTCTTTATCTAACTCCTAATTCTCTTTCTCTTTCTCCTGATTCTCTTTCCTAACTTCAGGGTCTCTTTCTCTAACTTTTGGTTCTTTTCTGACTTATGGTTCTCTGTCCCTGACTTATGGTTCTCTGTCCCTAACTTCTGGTTCTCTTTCCCTACTTCTGGTTCTCTTTCCTGACTTCTGGTTCTCTTTCCCTAACTTCTGGCTCTCTTTCCTGACTTCTTGTTTTTCTTTCTCTGACATCTGGTTCTCTTTCTCTAAACTTCTGGTTCTCTTTCTCTAACTTCTGGTTCTCATTCACTAAATTCTGGTTCTTTTTCAGTGTCTTCTGGTTGTGTCCCTTTCTTCCGGTTCGTCTCCCATTTCCTCTGGATCCAGTCTAGTGCCTTCTGATTCTGTCTCTGTGTTTTCTGTGTTCTGGTTGCCCTCTTTTCTAGTTCCTTCTCGCTGTTCACTGGGTCGCACGGTAGTTTCTGTCAGCACGCTGTTGATAGATGCTGTGCGTCTGCTTCCTGGTGTGTGATGCATGCGTGAATCAGGTGTTTTCAGAGCTGGCCCGTCGCTGCTGCCTTGTCATGCACAGGATGTTTCAACTGAATTGATTACAGTGCCGCCGTCGCTTCGATGGATAGTTACTGGCGTGATGATGATTGAAGTTCTACTCCAGGAAAGGGAGATTGGAGAGCGTTGACTACTTTTTGTTCAAAAGACAGCCGGTGTGTATTTGAGAAGGTTTAACTTTGATCACGGACTGGTGTTTGGATTTGACAGCAGCTGGTTATTGTACAGGAGGAGTTGCACGGTGACATAGCTCAGAGGCGACATAATGTGTTGAAACGATATCTTGGTTATGGCATGACTGCCTCCAATTTATCATTAGCTATCTTCGTGATTCCCCCCCCCCCCCCCCCTCCCCCCCCCCAGTCAAATGTGACCACAGTGGGTCCCGACATATCCTGCGCCCTTCGTCTTGAAGTCAGTGTTGATAAGAAAGACTTGACGAAACTGCACCGGTCTTTACACCTGTTTTATGGAAAGAGTATAGAACTAGTGTGAGACTGGGCTGTTTCGTTCTATATTTTTTTTTCCTTGAAAGTCGGTTTTTCATGCATTATTTGTGTAAGGTGTGTGTGTGTGTGTGTGTGTGTGTGTGTGTGTGTGTGTGTGTGTGTGTGTGTGTGTGTGTGTGTGTGTGTGTGTGTGTGTGTGTGTGTGTGTGCTTGCGTGCGTGTGTCTTTAATCTAGCCTGGGAATTCGCCGAGGTGACAACACTGATATGGCCCTATGCCGCCACAAAGCAACATCAGAAGCAACATCACCAATCTGTGATCTGTCCTGGCGCTCGTCTTTGACTGCAATGTTGTTTTTTTTCCAATGGAATGGTCTGTCTGTGTACGGCGCAAAACAGTGAGTCACTCAGATGCAGATGCATGGACTTTTTGCACAGGTTTGACCATGAAGACACGGTTATCGTTGATGTCGTTGTATATTCATATTCTATTTCTTTTCTTGCGTGACGTTTTAAATAGTAACTGCTGCAGCCCATAACATTGATGAAAATGTGTTCTTGTGTGGAGAGTGCTTTACCTTCTTCATGGCTGATCAGTTTCATTTATCTTTTCAATTGCTTCCAAACCTCTCTCTCTCTCTCTCTCTCTCTCTCTCTCTCTCTCTCTCTCTCTCTCTCTCTCTCTCTCTCTCTCTCTCTCTCACACACACACACACACACCACACACACACACACACACCCACACACACACACACACACACACACACACACAACAACACACACACAAAATTTTAATTGCATCTGCGGAGCAGTGAAAGTTTCACAACCCAGCATCTTCTTTTCCACTGCGCATATTTCAAAAAGGAAAATCCTGACTGCCTGCGACTTGATGGCACTTGTATTTTCCAGAACTTACCAGGTCTTGTTTCTTTTGTTAATTCATTGATGATTAGTCCAATGGGCTCTTTTTTTTTGTAACAAGTGTTCCTACAGATGTGAGCGCTTAA
>JADBJO010036603.1:0-5000 GCA_016801955.1 Conus betulinus | reverse complement strand
TAGAAGTACCAATAACATTATGATGGTAGCATGATTTCAGGAGAATCAGATTAAGATGTTTAGAATAAACTTATCACTGGTCTGATATGAGTGGAAATTAGCTTGTGCATTCATTTGTGTATTTCTATTTTCTCCTGAAAACAATATCGGTAGGTTTTACTGTTTTGTTTTTATAAACTGATTCACAACATAGTTTGCTATTAACAGGGCAAAGTCATAAAGTTTGCGTTAAGTATGATGATTTTGCCTATGTGTGGGTGGGTGGGTGCGTGCGTGTGTGTATGTGTGTGCACACGCGCTATATTGTACATATTCAATGTTGCAAAATTTTGCGAAAATCGGTTCTTCCAGCTAAGACCTAAAAGATCTGCTGCGCTTACTGTACCAAACGACAATTCGCTTAGAGTGCCAACGACAATTCGCTTACAAAACCAACGACAATTCGCTTAGAGAAACAACGACAATTCGCTTACAGTACCAACGACAATTCGCTTGCAGTATCAACAACGCTTACAGAACCAACGACAATTCGCTTACAGTACCAACGATAATTCGCTTACAGTACCAATGACAATTCGCAATGCCATTCTTTCAATTAAAGCGTAATTTACACAAATTGCTAATTATTATTCGTATTTCGTATTTCTTTTTTTTTTTCTAATCAATGGTAGTGTCTTTGGCTCTATTTAACCATTCCCATTTGGGTCCATTTGTTTGAAACAGAAACTCTTTTTTTTCCAAATAACTGAAATACCAATACAAACATCAGGAGTTCGACAAAAAGTTTGAAATTATTTAGGTTTTTTTTATATATTTTTAGCATTTACAAAAAGAACAGAGAGATTGCTCCAGTCTTAAGTCGTCTAATGTTTTTTTTCTTCTCTAATTAACATGTTATATGCTCCTGTTCGTTGTCTTCATTGGCAGGAGAATGATGAATTTGGAGCTAGGAGCATGCCGTAAGCAACTTCATCCATGTTTAAGTTTGCTTTCATAATATGCAGTGGAAACAACCTGACCGGTCTAAGGTGTGAAAGGCAGCTTGTATTCACGTTACAGTTGTCCATTGCTTAAACGACTTTCTGTCTGGTTGATCAGCTGACCAATAGCAATTACTTCCCTTCTGTCACTACTTTTAAGTTAAGATGCATGTGCATATTCCCTGTGTGTATGCGTTTGTTGAAAATAAAAGGTTCTGTCAGCAATTCAATTGCTGTGTGTGTGCGCGCGCGCGCGCGCGCGCGCGCGTGCGTGTGTGTGTGTGTGTGTGTGTGTGTGTGTGTGTGTGTGTGTGTGTGTGTGTGTGTGTGTGTGTGTTTCGGAATGAAAAAAAAAAATTGTACATGCTTAAGTACTTCTGTTTGGCAATTTAACTAATCGTTTGTTGTTATGAGAGTACCATATCCTTGGCTAGAGACCAAGTTCAAGGCGTTTTACAACCCACGCTCTCAATTGAACCACTTGCTGCCAACCTCGTAGAGCAGGCTGAAGCTGCCTGACGGCACTAATCATTCAATCAGTTCCTGTGTAAGTAAATGGAATATCAGTCAGTTCCATTTTTCACTGAGCATGGATGTTGTGTTATCTGACTTCTGCTTTAACTGACTTCCTCTTCCGAAAATTTGTGAGGGGATTTTGCGTGTGCGCTCAAGATGTCATCTCTTAGTTCACACACGGAACCACACTATGTCGTTTCATTCGATGGAATTTTTGAGGAAATGATGTCAGAACCAAGGGAAGGATCCTTCGAACTGGCCTGGTATAGACTGGAACCCGCGGTCACAAATCAGCGGCCTATCAACTGAGCTATATCGCCCGCCCCTCTCCCCTTGGTCCATGTTGTGTAATCTACTTTGCTAATTCGAAGAGAACACTTTTGACTGCATTTAGTCGGAGGTAAAAAAAAAGAAAGAAAAGAAAAAAAAAAAACAAAACGTTCAGAAACAGTAACTGTAGGAGGTATGATCGATTGGTGGATATACCCAGTCCAATATCTTGACATGTTTATACAGAGGCAGTCCTACATTTCTGCCTCTTTGATTAAACCACGTCAAAGTAAAGAACATTCTCGGTAAAATTTTGGGTTATGCGGCATTAGAAAAAAAAAAAAAAAAAAACCTATATCTTCAAAGGATCAGTCTTGACAAAATAAGCGGTTTTAGTGTTGCGACTAGTCCTTACACTGGGAAGCGTTTTTCTTTCTTTTTTTTTTTTTTTTAAACCAAAAATTAATCAGTACTCTGCCTCAGTGTTGACTTGCTTGTTGACGTGCAAGGTCGTTGATAAGCCTGAAGTAGAAAACAAAATCAACTTGAGAGGATCTAAATCTGAAGTGTTGCACATATTTAACCTCTGTGTGAGTCGTTGTGCCTTCCCACTACAATTGTTCTATTCCCATCACGCATTTAGCCCCAGCTTTTCTCTAAAGAAATCCAGTAGTTTTCACCGTCTGTTCGAACTATTATTTTTTTTTTATCCCCTATTTTACAGTAACTCTGTACTACCCACGGATTGTAATGCTTTATCATCAATGTCACCAGTTTTGATTCATTTCAGATCCATATGTTTTTGAAGGGGGGGGTTTGGGGGGGGGGTTACGTATACTACAATAAATTTTGTGAATGAATGAATTACTCCCAGACAATTCCCTTTCTCACATCCTGCAATGCCTATTACCAATCCTTATTTACATTCAGCCAACAATTTGACTCAACAGGGGGGGTGGGGTTTTTATTTTTAAGCAGGCTACCATCGTCCTTTCGGGGTACAAGCCTATGTTTCTTGTGGGGGGGGGGGGGGAGGGTATATAACTACTAGGTGGTGGGGGGGGGCGGTGGGGGGGAGGGTAGTCGAAAGGGAAAACGCTACTGTAAATGATATTTTCCTTGCATCTTCTTAATGTATATGCTATCAACATCTAATAAACGTCACATGTTCAAGTTCTGAATGTTTCAAGTTCTGTTGATCGAGTCAAAGGCTTTTTCAAAGTTAATGCTTTTCAATGATTCATTTGTAGGGCTGAAGTAACATTGACAATTCCCTTTCTCACCTGCAATGCATTACCAATCTTATTTACATTCAGCAACAATATTGACTCACAGTGTGTCTCTCTTTTTATAAGCAGGCTACCATCGTCCTTTCGGTGTACAAGCCATGTTTCTTGTTATGAACCCATTATTTCTGTATATAACTACTAGGTGTCCTTGATGCTTCATATAGAAAAACAACTGCTACTGTAAATGATATTTTTCTTAAAAGCTTCCACGGGAAAATATATAAATCCGTCTCTAAAACGTCACATGTTTGTGTTTAATTTTACACCGTTTTCCGTTTTCAGTCTGTTGACTCTTGTACACGTGAAAACGGAAACGGTGTAAAAATTAAACACAGAATTTCTTGGAAATGAAAAAAAGGAAGAGTCGGTTTGTCATTACATGTGGTTGCAAACACCCAGAATAAAAACGTCTGCACCGGTCGACCAGCCAAAAGCTTGCGTCGCATACAAGTACCTGACAGTCGCCGGTGCTGTTGGCCTTATTGAATAAATATTGAATAAGGGGAAGAACTCGGGGAAAGAGAGTTCTTGGTATGAGTTGCCTCTCTTAGTACGCCGATTACGCGGAGTCTCTTCTCTCTCGGAGTCTCTCTCTCTCTCTCTCCTCTCTCTCTCTCCTCTCTCTCCACTCTCTCTCTCTCTCTCTCCTCTCTCTCTCACACACACACACACACACACACACACACACACACACACACACACACACACACACACACACACACACACACACACACTTCACATGACACACACACACACACACACACACACACACACACACACACACACACACACACACACACACACACTTCGCATGAACGCACGCACACACATGTACACAGTCTCTCTCTCTCTCTCTCTCTCTCTCTCTCTCCTCTCTCACTCTCACACACACACACACACACACACACACACACACACACACACACACGTCCTTTGTATCAGTCGGCGGTGCTGTTGGCCAAGACTGCGATCACAAAATAAGGGAAGAACTCGGAAAAAGGAGTTCTTGGTATGAGTCTCTGCACGTCTCTCTCTCTACACGGTCTCTCTCCTCTCTCTCTCTCTCTCCCTCTCTCTCTCTCCTCTCTCTCTCTCTCTCTCTCTCTCTCTCTCTCTCTCTCTCTCTCTCTCTCTCTCTGTTCCTTAGCGAATTCCCATGGTTTCATCATGATAACTTGTTGTGCCAGTGATTTGTGTTCAGATACCCCTTCGAAAGACCTTATTGAATAAATCATCACCTCTCTCTCTCTCTCTCTCTCTCTCTCTCTCTCTCTCTCTCTCTCTCTCCTCTCTCTCTCTCCTCTCTCTCTCTCTCTCTCTCTCTCTCTGAAAATTATTCCTATACTCTACACCACACTACTTGAAGGGGGTCCGTTTTGTCTTTGACATGGGTCAGTTGCTGGCGTAGGGAGCATCCATGTTGTTGGAAGGTCCTGGCTAGACGCTCTGAGACTCCTTTAATGTAAGGGATCCCCACTTTTCACACACTGTCCGTATCTGTAGAAGAAGGGTAGCGAACTCGAGGGTTGTCCCACATCCACGCAGGGTATCCATTAGCGGAAAGTACAGTCTTGATGAGTTCCTCTTCTTTCAGCTCTTCCTCCTTAGTGAACACAGCAGAGCGGCTCTGTGCATGAGGGTGTTTGACAGCGGATCTCTTGTGACTTGATAGGGTGATAAGAGGAAATTGTTTTCAGAACGTATAAATAGAAAGAAGAGAAAAAATACGTTTTGATGGGTGATCAGAAAAGGAGGCGGCTTAGCTAGTTCATGGCGTTACGGTGCAAAATAGGTTTTATTTCGCTAATATATTATGATGATAGAAATGATAATACACTCCAGAGGTAAGGAAACTACCATGCATTAATGGTTGGAAGTCTGTTAATAAGTATTTAAACCATCCTTTTGATGTGAATAATGAATATCTATGTGTTTGATAAATAAG
>JADBJO010036602.1:0-10814 GCA_016801955.1 Conus betulinus | reverse complement strand
TTTCATCGTACTTTCACCAGATTTCGTAGCAGAGGTAGACGACGATACGGTGAAACCACGGCATGAAGATGCCAGCCTCGTCCGTTGCAAGTTCTCAGTCTTCCCAGCAGGTTCAGGTCCAGGGTTCAGTTCTACCACGTCAACACAACGATGCAGGAAATCTCTGATGCACAAATACGTCCGGAGCAATCCTACGGTGACACCGTCTTGCAGCCTTGCCAACTTTAATGTTCGAATAAACAACAATTTCCTCTGCATTACACGATGCCATATGGAAGAATTAAACACAGGCACAAACTCACCCCAAAGTGCTCGAAAGGTCAAAGCTACCCCTTGCATGGTCACACCTACCACGTTTCCAGATCCATTGAAAGCTTGCTGTCACCGAATTTACGATTTAAATGTGGAGCTCCTGTCAGCAGGTGTTTACACTTTGACAACTGGATGAGCGCCCTCGTGTGTGTGTGTGTGTGTGTGTGTGTGTGTGTGTGTGTGTGTGTGTGAGTGAGAGAGAGAGAGAGAGAGAGAGAGAGAGAGAGAGAGAGAGAGAGAGAGAGAGAGATTCAGATTCAGATGTTTTAATCATATATGGGCCATTGCCCCTCATGATGGGGAGTAATTGAATAATCATTTCACACGACGTTTTCTTTTGTATATACAAATGATAAGGTTAAAGATAACGTTTTACGAGATAGCAACTTGACGCAGTTGAAACGCTTTATAGAGAAAGTGGATAGATTTCTGATGGTCCTATCATGTCTGCATGCCCAAAGTAAACTTAATCGAAACAGCTGTGGAAATTTATGAAGTTTTGCAGGAATATATGCTGTCTTAAACTACTTAGTGCTAGGCAACCACAAAACAAAATGGACCTCATCCTCTTTACTGTTTTTACACAGTGGGCAGATTAAATCGTTGTCATTGTGAGATCGATATTGGTAGCATTGCACAGTGATTTCTGAGACGCCAAGTCTGAATCTTGTCAACATAATTTTCAAATGTCTATCAAAATTCAGTAACAGATGCGTTTTCACTTCAGGAACTGTACAAAACGTTCTGTACATACTAAATCTATCACTATTCTTAATATGGAAATCCAGTTCCTGCCACCTACATAAAATCCATCTTTCCTTGAAATCATGTAAGAAAGCACTTATTGTCCAAACAAATCCATATCCAAACGTATACAACTTACAACGGATATTTGTAGCCCAGCTTCTTTTATCACGTGAATCTAAATCGAGCAACATCCTATAGGCTTACGTGGTAGTCTTGACTCATCCATTCGAGTTACTTTTAGCCAGAATCGAATACATTTGACTACTGAGTTGATAAACATTGGATATCGATTCGTTTTTCCATATAGTAGATGATTTGGCGTTTTCATTTCGACCCCTAAAAACTTTGTAAGGGCAAACAGATGTATTTTTTTCAGAATGTTGAGCAGCATTATCTAAAAACCCCATAACTCAGCCCAATACTGAACCACTGGTTAATTGTCAAATAACTCTAAATATAAACTGAGAGAATTGCATTTCAGTTTAGACAGTTTCTGTAGAATACACAACAAAGCACTTTAGCTCTGCTCACCAAATCCCGATATGCAAGAGAGAAACTTAGTCTTGTGGAGAAATAGATTCCCAAATATTATACGCATTCACAACAGTTAACACAGCCCCATTGTAATTCCATCTCTCTCTTTGTGCCAAGTAACCACCCTTCCTAAATACAACTATATTAGTTTTATTCATGTTTACATTCAAATGCAGTGTTGATGCTGCCTGATACAAACTATTAAGTTGTGTCTGTAGACCAATCACAGTTTCCGCTATCAACGCTATATCATCTGCCAGCAATAGGATAAAAAATTCACAGTCACCTTGGGTAAAGTAGCACCATGTCTCCCTTTTCTGATCACCTCTGAGGCTAACTCGTTTATGAATAATGAAAATAACACATGACTAGTTACATCACCTTGTTTTTCCCCCCAAGTACAATTTATATAGTCAATTAATTTTGCTCCACATCGAATTCTAGCTAAAGAAATAACACATGACTAGTTATACATCACCTTGTTTTACCCCCCGAGTACAATTTACATAGTCAATCAATTTTGCTCCACATCGAATTCTAGCTTTTACATTTGTGTACATATTACGGATACATATAAATAACTTGCCTTTAATTCCATTTTTAAGAGTATAGGCCATAATACATTTCTATCTACAGAATCAAAGCCCTTTTCAAAGTCAATAAAAGCAACATATAATTGCGATTAAAGGAGAACTGTTTCTGTACCACAGTTAATAATGTAAACATATGATCAATTGTAGAATATCCCCTTTTAAACCCTGCTGGTATTCGCCTGTTAGATTAAGTTCTTCAACATACTGTTGGGAGTCTATCGTTAATAACTGTGCTGTATATTTTACTGTTTGCGTTACAAATTGAGATACCTCTGTAATTCACAGGGTCATTACATCACCTTTTATTTTTAAAAGGGGTTACTACCGACTCTGTCCACGTCTCTGGAAATATGCCCTTACCAAATTGTGTATTAAATAGTTTCACAAAGAATTCAGTGACACAATTCCCAGATGTTTTTAGCATTTCCCCAACTATACCATCTGGCCCAGCAGCTTTATTATTCCTTAATCTATGTATTGCTAAAGTAACCTTTTTCTTTGATATAGGTCGATTCATTGAACTAAAATCCTCTCTTTTGTTCATTGACATCATCATGCGCATCCTCATCATTTCGTTCTAAACAAGTGTCTCCTCTTTGGAGCAAACTTTGACGGGCTTAAACCAGTCATCAGTCTGTATGTTATTAAGAGGCTGTTTTCTTATATAGGAGATCTTTTTAACATTGCACCAGAACTCCTCCTGATTATGTACAGAGGCAAACTAACTTCTAAGTTAAGAACTCATTATATTCTAATTCTTTCCTTTTTAACAGATTCGTATATTCTCTTCTTGCTCTGCAATAGGCATCACTATCTACTCGTCTTTGGTAGTTAGAAATATTTGCAGTAATTTCATAGCATTTGCTTTATTATCTTCACAATCCTTGTCACACCAATCACTGTTTTTTTTTCAGCTGCGTTTAAATTGATTTTCTTTTTCATACAGCTTCCAGAGTTTATATATATATATATATATATATATATATATATATATATATATATATATATATATATATATATATATATAATCACTGTTTTTTTTTCAGTTGCGTTTAAATTGATTTTCTTTTTCATACAGCTTCCAGAGGTTGTATATATATATATATATATATATATATATATATATATATATATATATATATATATACTCATTAAACACATTCAAGGCATCATTACAGTTATGACTGATCAGATCAATAGCACGATCAAGTAATGCCAACCCTTCAGAACAATTAAGAGCACAGATATATGACTGTTCCATATTACAGTTCCACACATATTTTTCAATGAACTTATCTGTTTTATCTATATTTACACAAAAAGCATTTTTCTCCGAAAACATGAAGTGAAGCTCAACAGGTAAATGATCTGATTCAAGTCTCTCTGAAACCATTAATTTGCAAGAAGACACAACGAAAGGGGAAAAATCCTTAGGCAATAAAAAGTAATCGTTGACACTATTGCCTGAACCGGATATATAATTTCCATCGAAATTTCCATCGCATAAACCATTAAGAATGTATAAACCAAGTGCACTACACATACTCAAAAGACATTTCCCTAGCTGTTAAGTACGTGATCAACCGATATTCTTCCAGAAAATACAGAACGACTACCAACGTTAACACTATAATCATCACTGTCGTCTGGAGAGATGCTAGCTGTTCTACTGTTCAAATCACCAGATAACATTACATACACATCTGTATATTCAAGCATACAGTCAAAAATACATTCTTCCAATGAACGTACGCCATTACCAATGTCAAAGTGTACATAGTAGGGCGAACCCTCTGGTGGGACATAGGATCAACATACAAAACATTCTGTAACATCAAATAAATATTGTCAATCAGGAATATAATTACGTTGGGACCGTTCAGAGAGAGAGAGAGAGAGAGAGAGAGAGAGAGAGAGAGAGAGAGAGAGAGAGAGAGAGAGAGAGAGAGAGAGAGAGAGAGAGAGAGAGAGAGAGAACGAACGAAACGAACGAATTACGAATTTTTATTTTCAGAGGGTAATGGAATAAGCATCAGTGCTTTTTTTACATCCAGCCGTCCGGGGCCAAAAGAAATTTAAGAAAGGAAAAGAAAAAAAAAAAAATTGAGTAATATAAAATAATGGAAAGTCACTCTTATATATGAAATATGGAAATACAAAGGGACACAAAATCCATGTACAGAGGGAACACCGACAGAAGGTGTGGGAGACTGTGGGGGGAGGGGATGGGGTGGGATGGGGGACAATAAGAATGAGAGGAGGGGGGATGGAAGAAAGGAAGAACTATAAGGAAAATGAAACATTTTACACAGAACAGTCATTGGTACATCTTTGAGTAAAGTGGTGTAAGATCAGACAGATACATCAAGTACGTAAAAAGATTGGATTTAAACTTACTAGTGTTTGGTTCGTTTTTGTTTTTTTTTTTTAGTTTTTTCTGGGATATTATTCCACAGCCAGCCCCCAGAATAAGCAAGGCTTGATTTGCATAAATTAATTGATGGGAAAGGGAGATTTATTTTATGCGAATGACGATGATCATTAGAAGTAAATATATTCATTAAATGGGTAGGAGCACTGCCGTGTAGTATTTTATGCATAAAGAGTGTTTTATTGTACACTAGTTTGGTCTTGAATGGAAGGATACCTGCTCGTTCATAATCAGGGTGCCCTAGCGAGGGTTCATCAATTGTTATTTCGACAGCTCTCTTGTATATACTAGTCAATGGTTTAAGCAGCTTATTGCTAGCTAAATCCAAGAGTGTCGAGGCATAGTCAATATTGGTTGAATATAAG
This sequence comes from Conus betulinus, assembly GCA_016801955.1. NCBI lineage: Eukaryota > Metazoa > Mollusca > Gastropoda > Neogastropoda > Conidae > Conus > Conus betulinus. Next base: position 5,832 of record JADBJO010036602.1, on the reverse strand, counting down.
ATTGAAAAAATAATTTTCTGGTGTGATAATCTAAAAAGTTTTTTTTTTCCTGAGTTGATACAGTTTTTCGGCAAGATTTTTGGAAAGAAGTTCTAAATGTTTCGACCAAGATAGGTTGTTGTCGATTGCTATTCCTAAGACTCTGTGATTAGAAACCTCTTTGATTTTTTCGTTACCAATATAAAGGATTGGCAAGTTTTCGGTTACATTTTGACGTTTTTTTTTTTGCCTTGTTGTAATCAACATGAATTTCGTTTTTTGAGGATGCAGAGACATGTGATTGAGTTGTGTCCATTTAACGAGAAGGTTGATATTTTTCTGAATATCAAGGTAGACTTGCTGAGCATTAGAGTTATTAGTGTCAATAGTGTATCATCGGCAAACATTTCACAATGAGAAGTCAAGGTTATGGTAAATCATAATATAGAATAAGAAGAGCAGTGGACCAAGCACCGAGCCTTGTGGTACACCAAAGTTATTGGGAATCAAAGTAGAATAACAATCATTTAATAAAACTAATTGTTGCCTGTTGGAAGGAAGGATGAAATGAGTTTTAGAGTGTCGGAAGTTAGTCGATAAATAATTAACTTTCTGAGCAAAAGTTCATGATTAATGACATCGAAAGCTTTAGCAAAATCCACGAAGAGTACTCCGGAAAAGTGTGTTTGTTGTTTATGTTTGAAAGCCATCGATCAACTATCTTGGTAAGAGCTGTTTGACAAAGAATGATTCTCTCTAAATCCGGATTGATTAGGGTGTAGTAGATCGAATTTTTTTTTACATGAGAAAGAAGACACTTTTTTATGTGTTGTTCTAATGGTTTTGAAAGAAAAAACCTGATAGAATAGAGATAGGTCGATAGTTAGAAGGATCAGCCATATTTCCTGATTTGTACAATGGTATGACTTTAGCTTGTTTAAAAGCATCAGGAAAGCAATGCTTATCAATGCAGAGATTATAAATATATGTGAGAGTTTCTGCTATAACAGATGCTGAAAGCTTAAGAATTTTCCCGTCAATTCCATCAATTCCACGAGTTGCTGTCTGTTTTAACTGTCTAAGAGAAGAGAAAACTTCGTGGACATTCATGGCACTAATATCCAAAGCTGAATGGATGTTCTTCTGGTGGCAGTATTTCCGTAATTCTTGTAGATCGTTACTTTTTGATTCATCGTTTCGTATGATTTGATTTGCTATACTTGCAAAATGGGCGTTCAGTTTCACTTGCAGATATGTCTTTTTGTAAGTTTAATACAGGGTCAGAATTTTTCTTGGTTAAGCCATGTATAGCTTTCCAAATAGATTTACTGTCTTTCTTTCTATTAATTAGGTCCAAGAAATATTTCTTTTTCTCTGATCGTATTAGGGAGGTCACCTTATTTCTGTACTTTTTGAATTCTTCGCGAGAGCCATTTTTTAACAGATAATCCCTTTGATATATAGTGTCCTGTATTTCTTTTTGTAAGCCAAGGTGGTTTTTATCCGATGTTTTACTCTTTTAGTTTTTGAAGAGGGGCATGCTTATTGTATACGTCATGGAAGATGTTATACCATACTTGCAGAGCTTGATTGGGGTCAGTATGCTGATACACGTCATTTAAGGGGAATTTAAAGATCTGAGAGAAATTTTTCACGATCAAATTTTGAAAAGTTCCTGAATGTAATCGTTTTATGATTTAACTTGGGTATTTTGACACCCTTTTTGGTCCACGTAAAACAAATCGGAAAATGGTCACTGCAGCCATAAACAGGAGCAACTGATTCTACTATTGTTTCTGAATTGGTAACATATATATGATCTATTAATGTTTCAGAAGAATTGGTTACACGGGTAGCTGATTTTATTAATTGTGTCAAACCAAATGATTCAAAAGTTTGAGTCCAGTGATTATCAGTTTTGAATAAATCAATATTAAAATCACCTAATATTATGACATCTTTGTAATTATCATTAGCATTTTCCATCATTGAAATGAAGCGGTCGATCCAGTCGACATGTTCGGCTGGATTCCTGTATAGAAAACATAGAGGTATGGGCTTGTTGTACTTCAGTTATTTTTCGATCCAAATAGTTTCTACGTGATGCTGTTCAAGGTAATCAATTCTTTCAACTTTAATTGACTGATGGACATACACTATTATGCCAGTTTCTCCTTTCTGAATGGGGTCTTTACGAATTATATTATAGCCTGGAACTGAAAGGTCACTATTAGATATGAAAGGAGATAAATGGGATTCTGAAAAACCAAATATGTGAAAATGTTTTCCCAAATTTGATAATATGGATGATATTTCAGTAATCTTGTTTATAACATGATTAATATTTAGATGCCCCACTCTAAGTCCATCCTCGGTTAGCCAAGGGCTACCACGTTCTGACATTATACAGGCCAACAAGGAAAACACGATCCACTGTACAAGTGAGAAAAAATACAAAGATCAGTGAATACTGTAACGCAAACAACAAAACAAATTTCAAAGCAGCAATAAACAAAGCGCTGAAAGAAATCCCAGCCAGTAACAAAGGCAAAATATCAATGCAAAAGACAAAATGAAGTATTCTCCTAATAAACACTAGCGCAATTATCAGTCTGTTTCGCTCCTATCAATTCACAGACCACTGTCAAAACCTCGGTAGCAAGTCAAACAAGGGAGAAAAAATACAAAGATCAGTGAATACTGCAACGCAAACAACAATACAAATTTTAAAGCAGCAATAAACAAAGCGCTGAAAGAAATCCCAGCCAGTAACAAAGGCAAAATATCACTGCAAGAGACAAAAACGATACCACTGTCAAAACCTCGGTAGCAAGTCAAGCAAGAATTAATGCCGAGCCCGGTGATGTCATTTACACACACACACACACACACACACACACACACACACACACACACACACACACACACACACACACACACACACACACACACGCGCGCGCGCGCGCGCGCGCGCGCACATCACGCGCCGTACGTGTAAGCACGTATGGGTTGAAAACATTGTTAAGCTTACTCATTGGCAAAGGCATTTCTATTCTTGACACAGGAGTGAATATAAATCATGTGGAAACATAAACCCACATACATATTTATTACCCCTTTCCACCTCCACCCCAAACCTCTCACTCTCTCCCTCTCCTATCGCCCCTCTCTCTCTCTCTCCTCTCTCTCCACTCTCTCTCTCTCTCTCTCTCTCTCTCCTCTCCTCTCCCTTCCCCACCCTCTCTCTCTCTCTCTCTCTCTCTCTCTCTCTCTCTCCCTCTCTCCCACTCTCTCTCTCTCTCTCTCTCTCTCTCTCTCTCTCTCTCTCTCTCTCTCTCTCTCTCTCTCTCTCTCTCCGGATATACGCCCATGGTAATGTTTTCTTTGATATAAGGAGGAGATACGTGTTGTTGGGAAAGTAGCTGAGATGCCAACCTGAACAGTTCGAGAGTATAATGATTGTTCGTGTGATTTGGAACCCACTGAGGTGTTATAAATGGGTTGAATGGGAATGTTAGAGGGATACTGCATGTTTGGGAAAGCAGGGGAAGGATTACCATGATAACTCCTTTCCTGTCTGAAATACGTGGATGGGGGTGAATTACGGCTAATTTTATTCATATCATTAGGGAGAATGGTGTGGGGGAGGGTAATGATGTGGGGGTGGATTCCTGATAATTTTATTCACATCATAAGTGGGAAGGGTGTTGGACGGGTAATGATTTGGTGGAGTTCTGTTAATTATATCGACGTCTTCAGGGGGGAAGGCGTGGGAAGGGTAATGATTTGCAGAGCGCAGGTCTGTCTGTCTGGGTCTGGATTTAGAGATGGGTAATAGAACAGGGAAGAGGGGTGTGGGCAGTCTGTGGGGACTGGATCAGTGTGTTGGGTGGGAATTCACATGGAGAGGACGAGAATCGTAGGCACCAGTAGTATTATCAAATCCAGTATCTGTACTGCGTTGATGCCTCCTCCGCTGAGGACCATCAATAAAAACGTTATTGCTGAAGGACGGTATTCTGGATGAGCTCCCTGGGCCCGCTGAGGCACGTCACCTGATGGACCTCCACGCCACAGTGACTTGAGGTTGGCAGCCAGTCTGCCAGTTCCTTTGGCGCTAGGGTGGATCAGATCCTGATAGAGGGCCAGACGAGGGGCCCCTGAAGGAGTGGTGAATGTGGAGTCGTGGTCAATGAAAGACACTCCCAGGTGGTCACAGACAGCCTTTAAATGGTGGTTGGAAGGGCGGATCGAGTTATTCAGGTGATGTCGACCTCTGGCAGGAAACGATGGAACTGAAGGACAGTTTGGCGTTGGGGAAGATCTCACAGCATCGGGACACAAGTCGCATCCAGACTTCCTTCTGGACAGGACCAGCAGGACAGGAGTTCACCCCGACATGGACAATAACGTGACTAATGTCAGGAAAAGATTTCAGGGACAGCAGCCAGGAAAACAATTCATGTACTTGCATACCCGGAACACAGATTTTGTACATAAATTCGTTCGGAGGGGCAAGTCTTTTCGGGTTGACGAAGCGAAGTACTGAATCGCCTATTATGAGCATGTTTGCTCTCTCTGGGACACGTTGTGTTTTTGAAACATCAACAGGAGATGCATTGGATGATGAGGGGTGGAGTGGGGGGTCGTTATGGTCGGGGGTTATGGAGTGTTTTGGTGGATTCAGATTCTTTTCCTGGATCGGTTCTTCTTCAGAATTGTCCAGCAGCAGGGAGAAGGAGTTGGCCGTGGACACGGCATACTGAGGCAGGCTCAGTGCCTTTCCTTCCTGACTTCGGTCAGCCCTGTCATCGGAGGGGGCAGCATCCTGAAAATCATTTTCCCTCCTTAACAAAAAATGGTCGCTGTCTTTGTCGTCCTGGGGGTTGTTCCGCTGTGGGGGTTCTGTGCTAAGGCCAGGTTGACGTGCTTCTTCAAAGAATGTTGAACAGGATGGAGGTGATCTGTGGAAACAGTCTGAACCCCTGTGGTTTCTCTTGAAGTGGGCTTTTTATTTTCTTTATTCTGATTGTAGATTTCCCACCTGAGTCTTACAGAATGCAGCTCTTGTGTAGAAGTCCATTTTCTGTGTTGAAGACCAGAGATCAGCGCTATCATTTCTTTTAAATGACTGTTCATTTTATCTGCCTGGTCTCTGCAGAAACTTCTGATTTCATTTTTGGTGTACGTTTTAGCGTCCTCGATGAGCGTGGTGATCCTGTGATCGGATTCGATCTGCAATGCACGGAGGTCTTCAATGTCTTCTTTCACACGCTCCCAGCGAGTCCGACAAACATGGGGCACATGCTGAGGAGAAGAAGCTTTGTGTGTTGGGCTAAAATAGAGGGCACGCCTTCGCATACTACTCTTCTTCTTTTTCCTTTTTGCGTCAAGTCCAATGCTGGCTTTTGTTTCCTCATCACCCAGAGAATAAGGATGCTGAAGAATCTGCGCTGAAGGTAATGAGGGAGAGGACTGCTGCTTTGTTATCGCCATCGTCTGTTTCCATTTTCAGTGATGGAGTTGGAGGGAAAATAATCACCCCGTGTGTTGTAGCGCTGTCTGAAGGGTCCTCCTCGCACAGTAGAGATGTAGAACAGGGACATGAAGTGATCACTTTCCAATTTGTCTAACATGGTCCAAAAAGGGGGTTAAATTTCCCAGAAATGTTCACAAATGTATATCTTTTTGAAGCTATAGAAAATTCGATAGTAACAATTTCTTGTCCGATTTGTGTAACGCATTTTTTTCTGAGGTGTACAATGACCCTGATGAAGCACTGGCTGCTTGGTATGACATATTTATCTCTGCCTTTAACAAACACGTGCCATCGGTAACTAAACATGTCAAACC
>JADBJO010036601.1:0-7500 GCA_016801955.1 Conus betulinus | reverse complement strand
AGCCTGCTTTTTCTAATGTCCAACTTTCTAAAAGCACCACAGTTAAAAACAGCCTGCTGTTTCTAATGTCCAACTTTCTAAAAGCACCAGTTAAAAACAGCCTGCTGTTTCTACTGTCCGACGTTCTGAAAACACCAGTTACAGGCTGAAATTAAAACATCCTGCAGTTTCTAATGTCCAGCGCTCTAAAAACACCAGTTAAAGACTAAAATCACATTGCCTTCTTATGGCAGTGAACTGTTAATGATGTATTGTGTCCATGGAATGGCATGAGACAGCTCCAGCGCTCTCCTTCTGCTGCTTTTACTTTCCCTGAAGTGAAACAGGTGCCATTCACCGCCAGGTGGTCAGACACGGTTTGGAAACAGTGGTAGTTCGACCTCACAAAGGGTTCAGACCAACAACTGTCAGCTCCATAGCCAAACGCTCTGCTCACACTGCGATTCCCTTGGTGATGAAATTAGCATGACCTGACAGAACAGCAAGGGGACGCAGGTGTCCACGCAGCACCAGCAGTAAGTGCATTAGCCGCTTTGAGGTCCACATCCATGGGGGATATGTAGGGTAATAAACTGTCCTGGAAGAGGAGAGGAAATGAAATCTCTTTTACACCATACCGACGCCTACAGAAAGACGACACCTGAAGAGGGGCTGCCAATATGCCGCTTTGATGATGCTCACAGATGGGATTCGAACTCATGACGCCTGTCTGCAAAGCCGGTTTTCTGTGTTAAAGTTTTACTAGCAACAGTGGGCATCTCCCTTCTCCTAGAATCTCTACTGCTCTGAACATAGTTCATTGCTGCTGACATACCGAGATGCTTAAAAAAACCTAGCAACACACGTCATCCTTGTTGTGGCCTGATAGTTGACTTGGGCTTGGGCTCAGTGGTCCAGCACCGGATTCACAGTCAGACGCTGCGAGTTTGAATCCTGCTGGCGCTGAGGATAAAGACAGCCATTGTCGCTACACATCTTGACGTGTGTGTCGTTTGGTGGTATCAGTGTAGTGTTACGTTCCTACCATCCCCCCACTCTCTTATACAATTATTCCCGCCTACAACACGACCTGTGGTGCGTGTTGACATTAAACCTATATGGAACGTAAGGTAATATGTCTTTGGCTTGTGAGTTGGCATGCACCAAATGACATACCCGTTTGACTCACATTGTGTCCACCCCGGGAATATAGAGACAAATGTTTCCCACCATTTACCCCAAGAACATAGCCCTTGCCTATCCTTTCCAGAGGTTCATTCAGCGAAGTGTCACGTAACAGCGCTCCACGCAATCAGCCAGCAAGAGTAGCAGCGGTGATGTGGTCAGGCCCATCAAACACAGGAAGGGATAGGAACTGCAAGACGAACCAGCAAAACCACTGGGTACACTGCAATCACCTATTACGTACAGTGGACTCAGGGTCACACCGCTTGTCTGGGTCACCCCGTCTACGTGATTTTCAAGCCACGGTTGCCTGGTGGTCTAATTCAGACTTAACGTCAATACCTGTCTTACGTATTACAACCGAGAGACTGGGGATAAACCATCCATAAGAGAGCCGTAGAGAAGAACCACACTGACACCACCACATTCAGGCCAGCCATCATTCTGTTATGTTGGATGTACTTGGGAGTTCAACCCGCAAATCGGTGCTGATTGTTGCTGGTTTTTGTTTTAGTTTTTTTTTTTTTTTTTTCAACCCTCTCTGTGCCATCTTGGCCTTTAGAGTTTGAGGTGATGGCAAAGGATCTCCTCCTTTGTCTGTCTGCTACTCCTCTGGGGGTCATCTGAGGGATCACTCCTTTGCCTTTTAGTTCTCTGTCTGTCTTTTGTATCAGATTTCTTTTTTTTTTTAACTTTTTTAATTCATTTTAATCAACGTAACAACACTGGAACATAACAACATTTAACATAAAGATATAATAATTATTTTACCAAACATACTCAAAGGAAAAAAAGAGCTATGAAAAAAAAGGGAAACACACACACACACACACACACACCACACACACACACACACACACACACACACACACACACACACACACACACACACGTACATCCATGTAACGAACAGCTATCTATCAATATATAGATGTAAACAGCAGTTTCGTATCAGATTTCATTGGGGTCGCCTGTACCTCTTTTTACTCCGGATGTCTAGAGCAAAGCTGTTTGGGGCAGGTACTTTGCTGCCATGCGATAAATGGCCTCTACGTATCTCAGTTGTCATTGTGTAGAGTAAGTCATCGCATGCCTGTTCCGCCTGGGGGGGGGGGGGGGGGGGGGGGGGGCATTTTTCTTTTGGATACATGTCTTTTCTCCAGTGTTAAAGTTTGGAATTTCTCCGTAGATTCTGAGGATTCTCCAGCCAAAATAGATACAGAACCACCACAACCATCAACAGTGTAGTTCGCAACAAGCAGGGCATAAAAATACCACGAACGTGCTGACATGATAACAATAGAATATGACCCTGCAAAAATACAAAATGCCTATTGACAACATGACAGTAAACAGTACACCTTACTACAAAAAAGCCGTATGAGTGTTTGATGACATGACAATAAACAGTAAATCACCCTACAAAAATACTACATGCGTGTTGACGCCGAGACATTGAATAAACATCACCCTACAAAACTATCACATGCGTGTTGACGCGCCAATGAAAATGAATAAAAACATCACCTCACAAACATCACATGCATGCGTGTTGACGCCATGACAATGAATAAAACATCACCCTACACAACTATTCACATGCGTGTTGACGCCATGAAAATGAATAAAACATCACCCCTACAAAACTATCACATGCGTGTTGACGCCATGACAATGAATAAAATATTACCAACAAAAATATCACCTGCGCGTTGATACGTCACTGAAAACGGCATTACACGCTGCAAAGATACTACATGTGTATTGGCGACATGATAATAAACACTCTACCACACACGTGTTCATTTTATGACAATAAACCGTGCATCATTTACAAAATATCATATTGTGTTTTGATAACATATAAAAACACAGCGTGGCTCATAACGAAAAAAAAAAAAAAACGCATACGTGTCAAATCCATGACAATAAACACTATGCAGGACCCTATAAAAACACCATAAAAAATGTGACGCGATGATCAACAACACAGTACTCTACGAAAAATACGACGTTTGTGTTCATTTCAAGTCAAAACATGAAACTTCAGAACCCAAGAAATATTACATGTGTTCACGCCCAAGACAATGACAAGACCCTACAAAAGTATCACGTGTCTCTTGACGCTATGACAATAAACGCAATGCATCACCGAGCAAAAAATACCACTCGCGTCTCGATGCAAACGCAACGAACTCAGTGCGTCCTTCTACAAAATACTACGTACTTTTTAAAGTCTTGAAAACAAGCACAACGCAGCATCCTACAAAAATACCATATGCCTGTCGACACCTGACAATAAACATAATGTGTCGCCTTACGAAATACCGCACGTGTGAAGACGCTGTGACAACAAACACAGAACGTCATCCTACAAAAATACTACACTTGTCTTGACACCATGTGTGACAAGCACAGTGCGTCATCTCAACAAAATACACATCTTAGAGAACCGCCCAGAAAAGGTGGAACAAACGATTCGCAAGACAAACACGACGTGTTTCGACCTCTTAGGTCTTCTTCAGGCAATATACAAAACAATTATTACAATGGAAATGAGGCAATCATTATCTTCAAGATCTTCAGGCATAGGCGTTGCTTTAAGAGATTGAAGATAAGTGATTGCTCGCTTATCTTGCGCTAAAGAGATTGAAGATAAGTGATGGCTCGTTATCTTGCGCTAAAGAGATTGAAGATAAGTGATTGCTTGCTCATTTTCGTTGTAATGATTGTTTTGTATCTTGCCTGAAGGTGCCTAGGACCTAGAACCGCGTCGTGTTTTGTCTTGCGATTCGTTTGTCTACGTTTTGGGGGGGCGGTTCGCTAACAGTTATTTAAGTCATTAAGTCGTTTATTATGAATGTTATAGCCAATATTGGAGATTGCACGGAGCAGAAATGTGTGTCTACACAGTGTGTCTGGACTCCACACTTAGAAGAATAATTCTTTCTTTCTTAAAAAAAAAATAAATAAATAAATAATTCCGGAGACCATAACTCGAAAGTTTCTTAAAGATCCCGCGCACCCAGCTGTCATGAAAAATGCTACAAACAATAAATTACGATAAAGGAGGGACTATATGAATGACATATATTGTTCTATTGTTAAAAGATAAACGACGAGATTTTTGTCCAGCACATCTCTGGACAATTTTCTCAAAGGATACTGCCGAGTTCTATTTATGTCTCACGTTGTGTAAATCCCAGCACTGAAGGTGAATACTGCTGATTAACTCATCACTCTTATGATTTATGGTATGATTATGATGATATATTATGATTATTATCATAATTCTGATATATTGTTTTTTGTTGTTGTTGTACTGTGTACTACTACTACTACTTACTACTACTACTATACTATTTTGAATACTGATATAGCGCCTATCCTCAGCTGAGACCAAGCTCTAAGCGCTTTACAATGAACTCTTGTTACACAACGGGCTGCCTACCTGGGTAGTGCTGACTGAAGAAGACCTGCTAGCTGGCGCTTCATTCATTTGTTTCCAGTGTCATCCAAGTCAATGTCGTTCAATAGCGTTCACTCAATTTCCTACTTCCTTCAGTCTTTCCATTTCTCACGCAGAGTGGATGCTATGGTAAATGTGTCAACCATACCAACGGCAAAAAAATGGCCTTCTGTGTCCGAAAGTTGATGGGGATTTAATGTGTGTACAAGATGTTAGCATGTGTTCACACACGGAAACCTCGGTTAATATACACCACGCTGCACATTTCCAGTCTTGTACTTTAGTCAAGCACGTTCTAATCAATTTAAGGTCATTGATGATGACAAGCGGCACTACGAGGATGAACGTAAACTACTGGCTGTCAGTCGGAGGAATGAGAACATTTTGGCAAATGCATTGTAGAGGTTTAAAGACACAGACAGCGTTGAGCAGTGTTGTGCCATGGTTCATATCGCCGTGTGAGAAAGACAGCGCCTGAGCAGTGTTGTGTATGTCCATACTGCTGTGGTTGGAGTAAGGTACCCGAAAGGTACAGCGTTGAGCAGTTGTGCAGGTCATATCGCCTGTGTGAGAAAGACCAGCGTAGAAGTGACAGCAGTGTAGTGGCAGGTTCATAGCGCTGTGTGAGAGAAAGAGACAGCGTTGAGCAGTGTTGTGCATGTCCATACTGCTGGTGAGAAAGGACTGTGTGCAGATCCTGTCACACCATCAAACAAGAGTGGTAAGTTAAAGGTCGCAGCTGTTGAGTCTAACACAGAAACTGGTGGCGCAGACGACAGAGAGAGACACACGCACAGGAGACAGAGAGACAGATACACGGGATGAGAGAAGAAACACACACACACACACACACGTTCCGCGCGCACGCACACTCACGCGAACGCGCGCACGCACACGCACGCCAAGCGCGCACCACACACACACACACACACACACACACACACACACACACACACACCCACACCATACACACAACACACGCACGCGCGCGCACGCAGATATGAACAGAGGACAGAGGCAGAGACTAATAGGCAGAGAGAGAGAAAGAGACGACAGACAGACAGACAGACAGAAGAAACAGAGACAAAGACAAAGCAGGGATCAGACAAAGAGACAGAAATATAGAGACAGAGGAGACATCGAGCGAGCGAGAAGAGGGGGGGGGGGGGGGGGAGGAGGGAGAGAGAGAGAGGAGATAGAGAGAGAGAGACAGAGAGAAGAGAGAGAGATACAGTGATGGATTCAAGGAGAAACGAGACAGACAGAGAGAAGACAGAGACCGACAGACAGAGAAAGAGATGGAGACAGAGAGAGAGAGACAGGAGGCAGGCAGGCAGACAGAGACAGACCACAGGACCAGAGAGAGAACCAACTTTAGTGAAAGTAATGAAATCAGCATTGATGCGTTTCATTTTACATCCACCCTGGAGAGAGAGAGCACTTTTGTGAAAGTAATGAAATCAGCATTAATGCCTTTGGGGGAGAGAGAGAGAGAGAGAGAGAGAGGGAGAGGAGAGAGAGAGGAGAGAGAGGAGAGAGAGAGAGAGAGAGAGAGGAGAGACACACACAACACACACACACACACACACACACGCGTGCGTGCGCGCGCGCATAGACGCACACAGACACAGAAAATGAGAGAGAGAGAGAGAGTGAGTGAGGGGTGGGGGAGAGAGAGAGGGGGACCGGGGGGGAGGGAGCGGTGCTTCCCAGCGAAGGGGGAACGCTGCAAAAAAAGACGAAAGCCGTGTTGAAAAGCAATTCCACACCGCAGCCACAAATGGTCGCCAAAAACCACTCCGGCACGGTCGGTCCTTCGTGTTGTATGGCGGACAGGAACAAATGTACATTACAATTGAGGCAGACGTTACGTTGCTCTGGTTTAATATTGTATTTCCACATGTAAAGGGAACAGAGATCCGAAAGACAGATGGAAATGGACTGGGCATGGAGGTGTTTGACCGGTGAATAAACCTGCATTCCTCTCAAGAGCTCAACAAAGTCTATTTTTTCTATGGGCTTTGAAAAGCTCTGGTAAGAACAGAAGCTCTCCCCCCCTAAACCTTAGCTTTTTGAGCCCCCCCCCCCCCCAATCCCCCACCCGAAAACGTCAGGAAACATGAAGTCGCTGCATCGACAGGCAGACTTCGTTTGACGCGAGGTTGGTGCATGACACATAAGACAACTGGAGTTAAGGGAGCCCTTAGGAAGATAAAACTTCAACTCAGGCGAAAAAAAAAATAACAACAAGAATGACCCCCCGACAAATGCCACGGGACATGATTCTCTGGAGCAAGGCAAGCAACAACGCAGAAACAGCTAACCCACAACGAGCCACTTAATCATGCGCCAGGCGTGCTCAGCCCTTCGGACAATAGTCCAGAGACATTCGCTCTGTGTGCACATCGGACATATACCGTCTAAAACCTAGGTGTTCAAATCATACAGTTGAAGACATTCATTTGTGTGTATCATCAACATAGAAACCTAGTGGGTCATCCAATACATGTTGAAGACATTAATTTGTGGTGTATCATCAACATTCGAAACCTAGGGGGTCAATACTACAGTTACAAAGAACATCACTTTGTCGTGTATCATCAACATTGAGAACGAGGTGGTCAATCATACGTTGAAGAAAGTCCCTGTGGGTTCATCAACCAGCCCTCGGGTCACCATACCATAGAGACTTCTTTGGGTATCATAACATAGAATACTAGGTGGTCAAGTTCATACATTGACGAATCTTTGTGTGTATATCAACAAGCAACCCAGGTGGCACTCATACAGACAGAGATTCCTCCTTGTGTCTCCAACATAGAAACCGAGTGTGGTCAGGCTACCAATCCGCTTCTGGGCTCAAACAG
>JADBJO010036600.1:0-10815 GCA_016801955.1 Conus betulinus | reverse complement strand
GAATACTGTCTTGCTCAATGGCTTGGGTGCAACACAAGGGAGTACCTGTGGACCACTGAAACCATCACAATCGTACCCTCAAACCACGGACACATGGACACTGATAACATTCAAATAGTTTTCAAAACGGAACTAGGGTACACGATACCACTTCACAATCTTCCAAACTGGACCAGGGGACACTGAACCATTCCAATCTTTCAAACGGACCATGCGACGTGATACCATTCACAATCTTTAAGACCGTTACCATGGACGCACTTACACCATTCCACAATACTTTCACAAACGGACCGGATGCGACACGATAACCAGAACCAATCGTCAACCCGGACAATGGAAAACTGATACCATTAACAATCTTTCAAACAGGAAACAATGGACACTTGATACACATTCACCAATCTTTCAAAGGTGAAACATGGACGCCGCACCATTCACCAAGCTTCAATACAGGACCATGGCGCTGGACTACCATTCACAATCTTGCAACACGGACATGGACGCGAGGACACATTCACAATCTTCAAACGGACAACGGAACTTACTGATCACCATTCAACACATCTACTTCAAACGGCCATGCATGATACCATTCACAATCTTTCAAACGGATACCTATCACATCTTTCAACGGTGACCATGACACTTGATACATTCAAACATCTTTAAAACGTGACCATTTTTCACAACCTGATACCATTCACAATATTTCAAATCGACCTCGTTAAAGGCAGCTTTTTGCTGGTGCTAAACTCCCATGTTTTGCGGGGTTTTTCCCAATGCTCTATTACTTTTAGCATTTTTTTTTGATGGTCTGACATTTTTAAAACCCATTCCGTGAGAGGCAAGCCATACAACAACGTTTGCCAGTATTGCGTGCCCTACTTTCAATCCAACACACACACCACACACATATGAAATATGGAAAAAAATGACGGCAACACCACTGTTGAACTTGTTTCTGAAGACTGTAAACGTCAGACAGCGCCTCTCTGAAGAAAAAAAAACTGAGCGACAAGACAATGTATGAGGAAATTAATCGGACAAATTACGGCACGGTTTTCATGTTAGCGGGGACGCTGGTCAAAAGAAAACACAACATGGAGAAGAAAAGGTGACCCGAGTATTTGATGAAAACTGCTCTGCAACTGGGTAAGCGAAAAATGACCCCAAGGTTTGTTTCATTCTGTGTGCTGCGTGTGTCTAATGCTTATCTGTAATTGTTGTATCTATCTATCTATCTATCTATCTATCTATTCTATATATATCGTTTATCTATTCTATCTGGTCTGTCTGTCTTGTCTGTCTGTCTTGTCTGTCTGTCTGGTCTATCTACTTATCTATGTTGTCGTGTCTCTCTTGTCTACGTGTAGGTATGCTTCAATGAAGCGCTGCAAGTGTGTGAAGTGTAGAGAGTTTTAGAAGAAGTGGATATGCATGCACGCGCGTTTGTTCGTTATGTAGGTGTGTCGTTGCGTACTCTTACGCGCACCCTTTTGCTCTCGAGCTTGCGCGCGCAAACCACACCCACACACACCCACACACACACAACACACACAACACACAACACACACACACACACCACACCACACACACCACACACACACACACACCCACACACACCACACACACACACACGCACGCAAACGCCGCACGCACGCACGAACGCACACACACACACCCACACACACCACACACACCACACACACACACCACACACACGTGCGTGAGCATTTCACACACTTACGCAACGCGTGCAACACACGCTCGGACGCAGGCACCTACACACGCACGCGCGCGCACAGAGATGTACCGCCCATAGGCACAGGCGTGCATACGTGTCAACAGATATATGCCTACAGATATACGCGCTCATATGCGTGTAGCAGCATGTTGGCAAAAAGCCCACAAAAACACACAAACACTACGCCGCGCGCGCGCTGCGCAGCGCGCGCGCGCGCGAGCTCACACACCACACAACACACAAAACACACACACACACACACACACACACACACACACGCACGCACGCCGCGCACGCACGCACGCACACACAACGCCCACACACACCACACACCGACACACACACACAAGGGGACAACACACACACACACAGAGAGAGGAGAGAGAGAGAGTGGAGGAGAGTGGGGTGGGCGAGAGACGAAGAGAGAAGAGGGTGGAGAGAGGAGAGAGGAGAGGAGAGGAGCGAGTGTGGAGAGAGTAGAGAGAGCGGATGTTTGGTGCGGGGCATTAATGGGCATACGTGTAGGCAAAAGTCTATGTTTGTCAATGAATAATTATGCCAGTAGTTCAGAATCTCTCCTGCACTCATTCATGACTCTCTAGGTCTGCCACTACATGGGAAGGTACAGACAGAAGATGTCTGGATAAAACAGATTGAGGGATTTGATCTGCAACAGCTGTGCCCTGCTGTGCATAGCTGCACCCCAAGATATGAGACATTCCTTACTACCCGCAGCACCCACCAGTGTTGGATGGCGTGGGGCCATCTTCAGGCGATCACCTGATATCACGATTTGTCTTCCAGAAAGTTCAGTGACTTTTGCGCAGCAGCAGGGCATCCATTACAAACTCAGTATGTTTCAGAGTAAGCAGCTGGTCTTTAATTGTGTCAGCTATGGCCTAAGGCTACAGCTGCGTTGTAGAGAGAAAGACAACCCCATCACGTTGAATCAGCATGTTAGCTTTCTTTCGGGCCGTCACTGTTCATCTTGCATAAGGGCTTAGTCGCCTTGGGGTTCTGTTGTGTGGGAGGGCCATTCCTTGTTTTCAAACGCATCGTTTTGGTCTGCTGACAAAAACAATAAATCATTTTTTCCCCAGTAGGAAACTTTTTCGTACATGTGAAACAAATCAAAAGAAACGTGGAATGAACTTATTTCGAGAGTTTTTTTACAGTATAGATGCAAGTTAGCCATGCGACTCATGTAATGCCTGTGTATGAAAGTGCTAAAATATGTCAAACAAACAACACCACCAATAACACAACAACAACAACAACAACAACCAACAACAACAACAATAACAACAACAAACAACAAAAAACAAAAAACGACCCAACACACAGACCACATTAATCATGAGCATTTTGCAACACAGCGGATGGACTGATTTGTGTACAACACAGTTTTCAGCCCACTGTTAAGACACAATAGGACAGCATGTTTATTCCTTTTCTTTCTTTGTTCTGGTCAACGGTGGCAACGGTGTGCTAGATATGTGTGTGTGTGTTGTGTGTGTGTGTGGTTGTGTGTGTGTGTGTGGTGTGTGTGTGTCTGTGTGTGTGTGTCGTGTTGTGTGTGTGTGTGTGTGTGTGTGTGTGTTGGTGTGTGTTGTGTGTTGTTGTTGTTGTTCTTCTTCTTTCTTCTGTTGCTGTTCTTTTTTTCTTCTTCTCTTCTTCTTCAGTGTAATCTCTTCTTCTTCTTGGTGTTTAATGTGTGTGTGTGTGTGTGTGGGTGTGTGGGTGTGTGTGTGTGTGTGTGTGTGGTGTGTGTTGTGTGTGTGTGTGTGTGTGTGTGTGGTGTGCATGCATTTACTCCCCCCAAAAAAAAAAACCTGTTTTTTTTTTTTTTTTTATTTTTTTATTTTAGTCTTTCCTGAGTCATTAACATGATGACGGAGGATTTTTTAGCTTGCATTTGCTTTCCTCTAAAAATAAAATTGTCCCACCCATTATTTTGGGGTCAGTCAGTCAGTGGGAGATTGCATCACTGGGAATATCCACGCAAAGGCTGTTCTGCACAATTCGTAGGCTGCATCAGCCTTTCGTGACTTACCGTGACCGAAAATAATGGAACTATTGTATCAAATAGATGAGCTGACCTCTGTGTATGGCTCGTGACACATTTGTGTTAGCTCCCCTGCATCCTTATATGGATCCTCCAGGCTAAAGCTCAAAGATATTCTCCTACATTTTATGCATGGTGATTTTAGTTTTTCAGCTACTCTTTCTTTATCATACTTGCTTTTCGTTTAGTTTCTTCTCCCTTTTCGCTGGCTGCATAGGGGTGCTGTTGGATTCTATTTTCGAGCCCTTGGTGTTGAGGTTGTCATCACAGTATGAGCTGTCATCACAGTATTGAGGCCTTGGTGTGGTATTATTTGTATGTGATGTGAGGCTATCATCACATTTATGACTGTGATTATCTTATATTGTGTGATGAGGTTTATCATCACACATTATGAGCTGTGGTATATCTGTATGTGATGAGGTTATCATCACATTATGAGCTGTGGTACAGCTGTTTATGTGATCAGGTTATCAATGATAGCTGTGGTAGATGAGCTGTGGTACAGCTGTATGTGATGAGGTTATCATCACACATTATGAGCTGTGGTATATCGGTATTGATGAGGTTATCATCACATTATGAGCTGTGGTACAGCTGTATGTCATGAGGCTATCATCAGATTATGAGCTGTGGTACAGCTGTATGTGATGAGGTTTATCATCACATTATGAGCTGTGGTACAGCTGTGTGTGTGATGAGTTATCATCACATTATGAGCTGTGGTACAGCTGTATGTGATGAGGTTATTTATCATCACATTATGAGAGCTGTGGTATATCTGTGTGTGATGAGGTTATCATCACATTATGAGCTGTGGTACAGCTGTGTATGTCATGAGGCTATCATCAGATCATGAGCTGTGGTACAGCTGTATGTGATGAGGTTATCATCACATTATGAGCTGTGGTACAGCTCAGCTGTGTGTGATGCGCGGGGGAGCACAGGCACGAATCACTGATGTCTCCATGATGAGTCTGATCCAGCGGATGAAAGGACTCGGAACAAGCGATATAAATGATACTGTCTTCAGGATTTATTACGATGGAAACAAATGCTGCCAGTGAAGATTAATCATCAGACACACAGACGCACAGGTAGACAAGCATGCATGCATACACAGACAGACAGGCAGACAGAAGTACAGATTGATGCATAGGAACATAGATAGATAAATAATTAGAAAGATAGATGGCCAGGTGGAGGATAGATAGATAGATAGATAGATAGATAGATAGCTAGATAGATAGATAGATAGATAGATAGATAGATAGATAGATAGATAGATGATAGATAGATAGATAGATAGATCGGTAGATGGATAGATCGATGGATGGATGGATGGTTGGATGGATGGATGGAGATGGATAGATAGGTTTGATGGAGCAAAACTTGGGCATAAGTTAAGTCATTATTGCTTCCTCAGTACAGAGCACTTGATCAATAGACCACCACGTTCTTCTCCGCGTGCATTTTTCTATTGACAAGTCATTAACATGAAAACTATCGTTTACTTTTCTCTCATTATTTGTCGTACATGTGTTTACCTACAGGTAGGCGGGTGCTAAGTCCAAAGTCTTCAGAAAACAGTTTTACAACGGTGCTGTTGTCATACCCCATGCCATACACTACGCGGGTGTTTGAAGTGAGCAATGATACTTCAGCCTTTGTAAATGGCCCGTTTCTCTCAACAAACGGTTATAAACATTTCAATGTATTGCGAGATCGCTCTAGAAATATATCTCTTGGTCAAATATATGTAGCATTTTGTTATGCACGCAAACCACACGGCTACTCAGTTGATGTTGTCTTAATGAGGTTTGTTCGAACGATTGTAAATGGCATCGGTTGTGAATGGTTTCTTGCAATTTAAAGTACAACACTGGGCCTTATGTTGAGATGGTTGCAATGTAAGTACAACACTGGGCCTATGTTGAGAGAGAGGAGAGAGAGAGGATAGAGAGAGGAGAGAGGAGAGAGGAGAGGAGGAGGGATGAGAGAGAGATGGGAGAGGGGCGGAGAGAGAGGAGAGAGAGAGAGAGAGAGACAGACAGCAACAACACACACACACACACACACACACACACCGACACACCACACACACAACACACATCACACACAACACAACACACACACAACACACACACACTCAGGGAATTGTTAAGGAAGATTACCACTATCAATCGGATAAATGATGAGCTGTTTTTCATCAAGGAAGACGTCGATAATCCCTTTCTCCATTTTGGTTGACTGTCGTTCGTTCATTCCTCCCATTACCTCACACGGTGCACTAGGTACCAAGTAACAGCCTGCTCCCAAGTGACACAATGTGTGTTACCTCACACAGTGCTACACGTGCCGCAGACCAGGCTGTTCCCTAAAGGCACTGAAGACATCACCTAAAAACCATGCACCATGTGAGGGACCTTTCTACTCCCTAGTGACATGGTTTAGATCACTTCGCTACTCCCTAGTGACATTGTTTAGATCACTTCGCTACTCCCTAGTGACATGGTTTAGATCACTTCGCTCCTCCCTAGTGACATGGTTTAGATCACTTCGCTACTCCCTAGTGACATGGTTTAGATCACTTCGCTACTCCCTAGTGACATGTTTAGATCATTTCGCTACTCCCTAGTGACATTGTTTAGATCACTTCGCTACTCCCTAGTGACATTGTTTAGATCACTTCGCTACTCCCTAGTGACATTGTTTAGATCATTTCGCTACTCCCTAGTGACATTGTTTAGATCGCTTCGCTACTCCTAGTGACATTGTTTAGATCGCTTCGCTACTCCCTAATGACATTGTTTAGATCGCTTCTACTACTACTCCTAGTGACATTGTGTACATCACTTCACTACTCCCTAGTGACATTGTGTAACTTCACTACTCCCTAGTGACATTGTGTACATCACTTCACTACTCCCTAGTGACATTGTGTACATCACTTCACTACTCCCTAGTGACATCGTGTACATCACTTCACTACATCACTACTCCCTAGTGACATTGTGTACATCACTTCACTACTCCCTAATGACATTGTGTACATCACTTCACTACTTCCTCCCGAGTTCTGAATCAGAGTTTAAACCTACACATGTGGTCGGAAATCATGCCTCAAATTCAAATTTTAGATTTGTCCCACAGTGGATTGGACTCATTGACAGGAAAACAAATTGTTCAGGTCACTGAAAGTTCTCAATCTGCGTGGTTTGTCCCACCTCTGATTTTAGTCCTGACGTCATAAAAGAAATGGAAGACTTGCAGCAAGTCTTTAGTGACAACTACAGGCTGTGTTGTTCACTTGTGTTGCCAGTTACCTTCACAGGAAAATGTGTAGCGCCTGTGGATGAAATGTCCTCATGCGGTCATCTGTTAACGATAGACATTTACAAAAATAATCATTGTGGTCTTTTCTGGTCTTGCTCTACGTGGAAATCTTGCGAGTGTTTTGTATCACATGCAGACGTTTATTAGGAAGAAAAGCAAAACGGGTTACGTGGTATTTGTCATTCACCTGTCTGTGTCAGATTTTACTGATGGGGGTCTATCTGTTGGTGATTGCAGTAGCTGACCATATATATGCAGGCCGATACCTATGGATGGAGAAGCGTGGAGGAAACACAGTGCGCAGTGTGCAGCTCTGCAGGGTTTCTTTCCTTTGTTTCCTGTGAGGTGTCGTCATTCCTCATCTTTCTCATCACTGTGGATCGTTTTCTAGTCATCCGCTTTCCTTTCAGCCATGTTCGTTTCGGAATCACGTCAGCTCACGTGGCCTGCACTGTCAGCTGGGGACTAGGGTTGATCCTGGCCTCAATACCTTTACTCCCTGTGACGTCCCAACTGGCCTTATTCTACAGCCAGACAGGAATCTGCATCCCTCTGCCCGTCACCAGAGCTGACTTTCCTGGTCGTCTTTACTCTTTCAGTGTGTCATGATTGTAGTTAACCTAATCATGTTCCTCTTGATTGCATTTGGTCAGGCACTTATCTACTGGTCATTCAGATCCAACACAATTTCAGACGATGGGTTTGACGGGTAAAAGCCACCACAAGTGCTAAAGACAGTACCAGATCCAAATCCAACGAGATAAACCATTGCTCGTCGTCTCCTGGTCATTGCCATGTCAGACTTTCTGTGCTGGTTCCCCATTGGTGTCTGTGGACTCCTGGCCAAGCTGGATGTCGCTATATACCAGTGGAGATCAATGTAGCACTGGGGATTATTGTTCTTCCCTTGAACTCGGCGCTAAACCCGTTTCTTTATACCTACCTCATCCTTCGACAGAAACGCCACAGAATCAAAGAAACCAATCTTCAGAAACTCATTACAGCTCATGTAAAACAGGCCTTAGCTACTTACATCGATGAGAGAGAATTTGACATTGTAAAGAACAATTGGTACAGGTGAAGAAGGAAGTCTGGAATGTAATAAGTATGGGAGACTTGCACGTTGAAATGACTCGTTCAATCACAAAAATGGATGCCCCCCCATTTTGTTCACTTACTTTCACCATGCTGTTCTGGTTTATGTCTACATGGACATCTTGTTTCGCATAACAATAAAAAAAAAAATCTTGTGGTGCATAGCAGTAAAGAATCTTGTTTTGCTTAACATTACATAAAAAAGCAGGAACAATAATATAGCTCATCTCTCTCTGTGTCTCTGCCTCTTACACACACACACACACACACACACACACACACCACACACACACACACACACACACACACACACACACACACACACACACACACACACACACACACACACACGCGCACACGGCGCACACACACACACACACACACACACACACACACACACACACACACACACACATTCGAGTGGGGCCACATGCACACGCACACACACATAGTCACACACAAAAGCAAATTATGTAAATTAATCACAAACAGACACTGTTTCGGCACACACTCTCTAAGTACACCTACAGCCACACATACACGTACACCCCCCCCCCCCCCCCTCCCTTTATTACTTCCTTCCCCTTTATACACACATACGTTCACAACCCCCAAACTGAATTTGTCTGATTTGCAAATGCATTTTGAAAAAAACGTTATAATTTACAGAGAGAATAACATTCAGACAAGGTATTTTCCTCTCTCAACATTTTGAAAAATGGGAATGTCTGGAAATCGGCTCTCGTTAAACATTCATTTTTTTGAAAAAAAAAAAAAACTATTTAAACAGTCTAGATCAACATTATTTTTCTGTTTCTTAAGCTTTCAACTGTACAAAATATGCCGGGCTATGTGCGAAAATAAATATGATATATGATGGAAAGAGTGGGCACACACACACACACACACACACACACACGCACACACACACACACACACACACACACACACACACACACATACCACACACACACCACACACACACACACACACACACACACACACACATTTTATGTATGTGACCAGTTGTTATAACCATTTTATAAGTTGGGAAAGAACACACACACACACACACACACACACACACACACACACACACAAGAGAGAGAGAGAGAGAGAGAGAGAGAGAGAGAGAGAGAGAGAGAGAGAGAGAGAGAGAGAGAGTTTTCATAGTTCTTCTTCCTGTTGTCATACCTGGCTGAAAGGCTCCAGGCTTCATCCGAACAGCCAAAGTAGTTGAACGCTATGGTACAAATGCATCAGCTGGGGGGATGAGGACATCACGTGTGTGACCGTTTTTCATTACCCGCCACGTGGGCAGCCACACTCCACACTCATATTAGTTTCCATAGCAACAGGATTTAAACTCGAAAAATTGTGGGTGACAAAGCTGAAGGAAGGACACTTGTCAAGTGACTTGAGCTGTTGTTTGAGATGCTGAAGGCTTTTTAAAAACAGTGTGTTGGAGAGTGTGGAATGGCTTTATCCACTATTGGAGAGCGTGAAATGGATTTATCCATTATTGGAGAGTGTGTGGAATGGCTTTAGCCATTATTGGAGAGTGTGGAATGGCTTTATCCATTATTGGAGAGTGTGGAATGTGTGGAATGGCTTTATCCATTATTGGAGAGTGTGAAATGGCTTTATCCATTATTGGAGAGTGTGAAATGGCTTTATCCATTATTGGGAGTGTGGAATGGCTTTATCCATTATTGGAGAGTGTGAAATGGCTTTATCCATCATTGGAGAGTGTGGAATGGCTTTATCCATTATGGGAGAGTGTGGAATGGCTTTATCCATTATTGGAGAGTGTGGAATGGCTTTATGGGAGAGTGGGAATGGCTTTATCCATTATTGGAGAGTGTGGAATGGCTTTATCCATTATTGGAGAGTGTGGAATGGCTTTATCCATATTGGAGAGTGTGGAATGGCTTTATCCATTATTGGAGAGAGTGTGAATGGCTTTATCCATTATTGGAGAGTGTGGGAAGGCTTTGTCCATTTGTCCATTGGGAGAGTGTGGAATGGCTTAATCTATTATTGGAGAGTGTGGAATGGCTTTATCCACTATTACCTCTCTCGTTTGTTCTCTGTTACACAAACCCACTAAGAGTAGGTGTAGCCTGGACAGTTGAGTCTTTCAGGGTAAGTTAGAAACGTTAGAAAAACAGACAACCAAAATTGAACAATAAAAACAAAAAAACTCCACCCAAATTAAAACACAACACACATTCCTCACTCACCACCCCACACACACTACTCCCCTATACCTCCGCACCTCCTATATCATATCGATTCACTATAGAAGCATATAAACTATATATATCTCTATATAAATAGGTGCGTGCTCTGTCCCCCCCCCCCCCCCCCCCCCCCCCACCCCCTCCCCCCCCCCACCCTCCTCCTCCCTCCTCATCCTCCTCCCCTCCCGCCTCCCCCCCCCCCCCCCCCCAACCCCCCCTCTTTTTTCCTCTTTTTCCCCCTCTCCCCTCTTCTCTTACCTTCCTTTCCTCCATCTCTTCCCTCTCCCTTCCCTGCTGTCCTCGTCTCCACCTTCCCTTCCTTCTTCTCC
>JADBJO010036599.1:0-10816 GCA_016801955.1 Conus betulinus | reverse complement strand
ATGCTGAATGTTGTAACGGGGTATGTCAGCCATCATGAGGAAGAGAGAGGAGAGAGATGGAGATGAGAGAAGAGGGAGAGAGGAGAGGACGAGAGTCGAGAGGAGAGAGAAGAGGAGGGACAGAACAGCCAGACAGACAGGACAGACAGACGGACAGACAGACAGAGAGAGCCACAGACCAGACAGAGCTGGGCGGGAGGAGGGGGCCGTCATAAATAGACAGTAAACATAACTG
This sequence comes from Conus betulinus, assembly GCA_016801955.1. Taxonomy (NCBI): domain Eukaryota; kingdom Metazoa; phylum Mollusca; class Gastropoda; order Neogastropoda; family Conidae; genus Conus; species Conus betulinus. The sequence goes on along the minus strand of JADBJO010036599.1, from coordinate 10,581 downwards.
TTCCTCATCACTTCCTATTCCAACCTCCCCCATTTCCCATCTCAATAAGTTATATTCCTTTTTGTGGCTCCTGGCCAAAACCGTATTGTTTTTTTGTGACAGAAAATTTTCAAAACAGCTGATCGCTGTTGCAAGTCATTTCCATCACACGACTTCACCCAGAATCCTCCCTCACGATCTAGTAAGAAAACCACCCTCTCACTCACACCCAGTCCACCGTCTTTACTCATCGACCCACGCCAACAAAGAAAATGACAAACCTAATTCTTGACGAGCAAGAGTTGTTGAGTTGTTGAAGGAGGTCCCATCGTTCATTAAACGAAACAACCAGGACGTGACATGGACCGGAGGATAGGATTTTGTAAACGCCAAGGCCGATTAGATTCCAACCTGCCCCATCATGTTATCAGGCCTGCTTGGTTCGGTTTAAATGGTTTATTAATATAGTTAGAGCGATCTTAATAAAAAAGTTCTATAGTCATACGACGTTCTTGTTATGGGCGTATGTATTTTTGGTTAGCCACCCAAAGGTTGTTTAGTTTAGAATCACCAAATGTGCAGTGGGAGTCTCTGCAAACGATGCAAAAAAAATCTGGAACAAAAGTGAGGAAGAGTGATGAGAATTGTCACTGCTGGCAGTGCGAAAGAGGGAAAAAAAAATCTTGCTTGAAGGGACAAAAAAATCGGTAAAGGAGAATCGATGGAAAGGTAGGATTTACTATAGGAAGGGAAAAATATGTTCCCAGCAAAAAAAAAAAAAAAAAAAAAAAAAAAAAACAGCGAAGAGGAAGAAAGGAAATGGGAGTCGGATGGCAGGGAAATGGCATACATCGAGTTCTAGACAGAAAACAGTCCAAAACCAACCATTCTGAAGAAGGAAACACAAATTAGGACTGGAGAGGTTTTACTTTACATGGTGATGGTATTGATTTTTTTTTTAATTGTATATTTTTAAAATTAAATTTGTCATTATTATTAGTATTTTATTATTATTATTATGAATTCTGATTATTATAACTCAGCTTGTCATTGTATCATCATCATATCATCATAATCATAAAGTCAATGAATCATCACAAGCATTCTTATCCACCTCCTCTTCATTTTTTTATTAGCTGTTGGTGTTGTTGTGTGCTATTACTATCATGATTGATGTGATGTGATGAGATGATGAGGATGATGACGATGACCGATGCATTACGACTACTAATACTACTACTAATACATTCCTATTATCATTATTATCATCATCGGTAATGATTATTAGCATTTTTTTTGGTTATTATTATTATTTAGTATTATTATTATTATTATGATATTATTATTATATCAGTATCATGAGTACATATTAACTATTATTATTATTCAGTGTCAACTCATCATTATTGTTGTGTTTTTTTTAATATGGCGACCAGATAGATCTCACAGATTTCTTAAGAATTCCAGGCGTGTTGGGAAGAATTTTCGATTTCTGCCACTATCGTTTTGCAAGAAGATCGACGTCGGGAACTCTGAGATTGCGCATTAAACTGAACTTTTACAAACAGTAACACGAAGTTTTTCGGAAAAGAAAATTGAAAATATTAGAAGATCAAACAGTTGAATTTGTTCGATCCCATCTCAAGTTCAAACACGTCTACTAAACTAAAACGTGCTCACATGTTCTTACCCAGAAATCAAGGTGGACTATGGACTCCTGAAACCCAGCACAATGTACTACGCAAAACGAGTGTCCTTTCTATTATCTGTGTTAAAAAAGTGACGATCAGCATATCAGATTGGTTGCATGCAACAGCTTTCATCTTCACATGGAGAAAAGGAAAATCCCAAGTGCAGAACAAGATGAAGGACAATTTTGGAGGCCATGCAACAGACAATGAAGGACACTTAAGGAAAAATAGCAGAAGAATCAGTTGTCCTGTTCTCCGTTTGTAGATCTGAACGTATTGTGCGAGAGCGTCTTGAGTTGAAACTCGAATACGATGAGCAAGGCGACTAATTTGGAGTCGTGCTTCCAGTATCAGAGGATGGTATAGTTCGGCTCCGCTACACCAACCCCCAAACAGTTTATTCAGCGCCATCAAGAGAATGGGGGTTGGATATAGGATCTGCAGCACGTTTAAGGGCTTCAACAGCAGGCAGACTTTTCCCGCGGCAGCATTCCATCAGCAGACCTGAAGCAGGTCAGCTGGACATCTCATCAACCTCAACATAAACACCAACCACCTGACAGATTTGTTTTCAAAAGGATCCGACGGCTCCAGCTGCTCAAAAACTAACGCCGTGTGTCCCGCATACGCACTACCCACACACGTATCCAAACCATTGTTCTCTTTGTGCATTTCACAAAGAGACACAGTTTCGCATGCTCTGAATGATTGTCGGGCCGTAACAGGACTGGACACTTCAGACATGATAGGTGTGTGGACATTATCAAAAAGGAACTTCAAAAAACACGTGGTGACTGAATTTATTGAAGTGCTTCACTAACTGCATTGTTCCCGTTTACAACAACGCAAATCAGTATACACCTGACCTTTGCCTCATCGATCATAGCGACTCAAAGGTTTCATTGTCGAAATTTCCAACCCTTTTGATCCATTCTTCAGTTATGCTATGAAGAAAAGTTTTTAAAAATACATGCCTCTTTGTTTTTCATTGAGTGAGGCAGGGTTTGATACAAAAGTTATCACTATCGTTATTGGGTCATTAGGAATTGTCCACAAAAACGTGGTTTCCAGGCCTTTGCCTGCTCGGTTTGTCCAAATATAGGAGCAAAAAAAACCTGGCAAAAAAATTGAGTATGTCAGTAATGATTGGGTCAAGGCGTGTTTTGGGTGAGACGACAGTTTCCTCAGGAACAGACAAGAGCCCTACATCCATGCAAAGAAAAGAAAAGCAGAGAAAAATGGACTCACTGACAATGAGAACGCGAGATGAATTGGTGGCATTGACCACAGAAAAAAAAAAAAAAATATGTCACATCTTTTTACAACATACTTTCTGGACCACCCACGATGCTGTGGCTCTTGTTGGCGTTTGAACATTGATGTATTGTTAAAGTTGCAAAATTGTAGTTATCACAAGTTTCTTGCAATATTTAAAAAATGATTGATGATATGTGTGTATGTATGTATGTATAATATGTATGGTATGTATGTATGTATGTATGTATGTATGTATGTATGTATGCATGCATGCATGTTATGTATGTATGTAGTGTATGTATGTATTTATGTATGTATGTATGTATGTTATGTACGTTCGTATGTATGTATGTTTTATGTATGTATGTATGTATGTGTGTATGCATGTATGTATGTGTGTGTATATGCATGATTGCATGAGGGTATGTATATATGTATGTGTTTATGTATGTATCTATCTATCATCTTTGTCTGTTTGTCTGTCTATCTGTAACAACAATGTATATGTTGGTATGTATGTATGTGTATGTATGTATGTATGTATGTATGTATGGATCTATCACCTTTGTCTGTCGTGTATCTGTACTAATGTGTATATGTTGGTATGTATGTATGTATTATGTATGCATGTATGTATGTATGTATGTATGTATGTATGTATGTAATGTATGTTCGCATGTATGTACTTATGTTTATATTCAATGTCTGGCTGCTTACCGCCCAGCCCCTCCCTATCGTGTGTGTGGTGTGTGTGTGTGTGTGTGTGTGGTGTGTACGAGTGTGCGTGGCGTGGTGTGTGTGTGTGTGTGTGTGTGTGTGTTGGTGTGTTGTGTTGTGTGTCGTGGTGCTGTGCGTGTGTGTGTGTGTGTGTGTGTGGTGTGTGGGTTGTTGTGTGTGAGTGTGTGTGTGTGTGTGGTGTGTGTGTGTGTGTGTGTGGTGTGTGTACGCGTGTGCGTGCGTGTGTGTGTGTTGTGTGTGTGTGTGTTGTGTGTGTGGTGTGTGTGTGTGTTGTGTTTGTGTGTGTGGGTGTGCGTGCGTGTGTGTGTGTGGGTTGTGTGGTGTTGCTGTGTGTGTGGTTGGTGTGTGTGTTGTGTGTTTTGTGTGTGTAGCGTGTGATTGTGCGTGGTGTGTGTGTGTGTGTGTGTGGTGTTTGTGGTGTGTGTGTGTGGCGTGTCGGTGTCGTGTGGTTCTGTGTGTGTGTGTGTGTGTGTGGTGTGTGTAGTGAGTGGGTGTGTGGTGTGTGTGTGTGTTTGGTGTGATTGTGGTGTGTGTTGTGTGTGGTGTGTGTGCGTGTGTGGGTGTGTGTGGATGAGGTTAAAGAGAGCGAAAGGCAGAGGGATAGGAAAAAACATTTAAACCAACAAAAACAAGAGAATAAAACAAGTAAAGGAAGCAGAAGAGATGACCAACAATCAGAAATGCTGGAAGCAAGAAAGAAGAAGAAGAATTATGGCATGAACTTGGTCATTACACTTCCAGCACATTGTACGAAGCGCACAAGGACCAAAGTCCTTTTTCAAAGCATTTATTTCACTCTGCGTCAAAGCCTCTGTACCAGTTGGGTATGAGTGTCTTGTTGACCCCGCAATGTGCCCCCTCTCTCTCTCTCTCTCCTTATCTCTCTCTCTCTATCTCTCTCCTCTCTTCGCGCGCGCGCGCATGCGGTGCGCGCGCGCTCGCTCTTTATACAGTAAGCAACACCAAAACCAAAACCCTAAAACAAAACAAGACCTATGTTTTTTTTTGTTTTTATTTTTTTTTATTTTGTAAGTTTTTTTTTTGCGTTTTTTTTATTTTTTTTTTTTTGGTTCCTTTTTTTTTTTTTTTTGGTTTTTTTTTGTTTTTTTTTATTTAAGTTGGTAGAGTGAGAAGAGTTTCTAAGGGTTTTTTTGTTTTTTTTTTTTTTTTTTGTTTTTCCATTCCCATCCCCCGTCCTCTTTGTTTGTTTTTTCTTTACACTCGGTACGAAAACAAGCCAAGACATAAGTTTTTGTATCATTGTTTTTTGTTCATTTTTTTTTTTTTTTACGAACCTTCGGATATTAAAGGCGCGGCAAGACAAACTTAGGAGTTACGAAGCAATAAGCTTAATAAGCTGATAAGGTAAATACTGTAGTAAGTCTCTTCTCTCTCTCTCTATCCTATCCTCTCTCTCTCTCTCGCTCTCTCTTCTGTGCTGCCTGTCTCTATCTATTTTTTTTTTGCCCCGCCCCTCCCCCCCCCCTCCCTCCCAGATTCCATATCACTTTGCTCAAATGCCTCTACGTATCCACTTCATGTTACCTACCGAAAAAAAAATGATTCAGATGTCTTGTTCTTTTTCTCTCATCTCTCCCCTGCCTCTCTCTCTCTATCTCTCTCTCTCTCTTCTCTCTCACTACTCTTCGCTCTCTCTATCTCTATACGCGTCTGCGTGGTATGCGTGCAGTTGCGTGAGTTGGATGCATGGTTTTCCAAGTCTTTTTCAAAGTCATTATTTTTTCACTATCCCTGTTCAAAGCCATCTTGGTATTACAGGTCTGGGTAATGAGGTGCTCATTGTGGAACAACACCCACAAACACGACCATTGTGCCCCTCCTCTCGATCTCCTCTCCTCTCTCCTCTCCTCTCTCTCTCTCTGCTCTCTCTTCTCTCCTCTCTCTCTCTTCTTCTACAGAAAGCAAAAACAAGACCTACGTTCAATATTAAACTTATTTTTGTTTGTTTCTCAATCTAACCGTTCGGGACCTACGGCTAAAAGACTTAAACCTTAAAGGATTGGTGTTACGAAACGCATAAGGCTTCAATCAGATGATATAAGCTCAATCTGCGGTAACGCCTTTTCGCATCTTTTGTCTCTGTTCTCAGTCCCTGTCTTGTAGCTTTTTGATTGTTCTTGTCTCTCTGTTTCTGTCTTCTGTCTCTGTACTATGTCCTTGTCTCGTCTCTCTTTTCCTCTCTCTCTCTCTCTTCTCTCTCTCTCTCTCTCTCCTCCTCTCCTCTCTCATTCTCTCTCTCTCCTTCTCCAGTTTCTGAACCCGCGTACCTAGAGGGAGAGCGAGGAGAGGGAGGAGAGAGGAGAGGAGGAGGGAACAGAGAGGGAGGGCGAGAAGACCAACCTAGGAGGATGGACTATATTACGCACTTTTGTTATGTTCTAGAATACAGCTGGGACAAAATATGATGAAGCACTTATACGACTTTGATGTTGCTGTTTTAACGGCATGGTTTTGAGAAGGTGGGGCGACTCTTTTTACACAGAGGACTTTGAAACCCTGTCCCATTTGAAAGAAGGGTGTGTTGAACGCAACTGTGTGAGTGTGGTGGTGAACGCCGCAACAGAAAAAAAAAAAAAAAAAAAAAAAAAAAAAAAAAAAAAAAAAAAAAAAAAAAAAAAAAAAAAAAGCCAAAAACAAAAACAAACCAAAAAAGAACAGACACCTCTCTGACAAAGGAAAAAAAAAGAGGGAAAAAGGGACACATTGTGGCGAGAAAAAAAAAAAAAAAGGAAAAAATAAAAATATTAAAAAAAAAAAAATTTCACAAATGCAAGTACACAAATGCACAAGTTACAGTTGTTTTATTATCCTTTCAGATAAGTGATTGTGAAGATGCATTTGATTTTTTTTTTTTTGTTTTTTTTTTTTTTTTTTTTTTTTTGTTTTTTTTTTTTTTGTTGTTTTGCTTATATTGAAAGAGTCAGAAGTAGGGTGAATGCCCGGATGTTGTTTTGTAATGCCCGTTTTGTTAATGCCCTCTTATTTTAAAATATACTTTAACAAATAATCAGAACACACAAAACAATGCATCATAACGAAGAGCAGGGGGAAAGAGCGTGGGTTGGTGGCATTGATTGGACAGCAACAATAGGAAATAACTGCAGCTGAAAACAAAACAATACTAATGATAATAATGATTATCATTATACTAATGATTGGCGGCTAATGATACAACATACCGTATATGATAACAATTCGTCTGGAGTGTACTGCCTCTGAGGTAATATTTAGTTATAACAAAAAAATTGACGTAATCTGAGGGCTATAACAAAATTTACCAAGACTGCCATTGAGGATTCAAAAAAAAAAAATACACTCAATTTTCCTAAACCTCCTGCATTCACATCTTGTAATGTAAAGAGGTTTTTTAAAAAAACATCTGATATTCTTCATCAGGTGTGCACCAACATTTTTATATTATACAATTTCCACATTTTATCTTTGACCTTACATATTACATTATCTCGTTCTCTGAAACCATGCTAAACTTGCTTCTTATTTTGATTATTTTACATTTTGTTCATTTAAGAGTAATGTTCTACCTTTCCTATGAACCAGTGGCCCGCACGAATGGTATTTGGTCAATGGTAGCTGTTTTCGGGTGTGATTGATGTCTTTGTTTACTGTGCCAAAACGTCAGCCAGCGCCAGCCGTATTCCGGATAAGATAATAAATTATGCCTGTTCATACAGTTGGTTTGCCACGGAACAGAGTTTACCATATTAATTCAAAGATATCCCTACAAAGATTAGAAAAAAAAAAAAAGACAGAGAAAGGCAGGGTTGCTTATTTCTATTATTTATATTCTTTTTAGTTTGTGGTTAAGTTTGTGCTATTTGCTGCTGCTGCTGCTGCTGATGATGCTTGCTGGCTGACTCTGGTGCTGTGCTGTTGTTGTTGGTTTTTATCCTTCTTCTTCTTCTTCTTATTCTTCTTCTTCTTCTTCTTCTTCTTCTTCTCTTCTTCTTTCTTCTTCTCTTTCTTGATTCCCTCGTCATAGTTCTAGTTGCAGTTATCAAGTGGCGTTCTTCAGGATCCTCAAACTGTCGTTCTGGATCCCCATACTGTCGCCAGCTCCCAGCACCAGGAAATCAAGAGAAGAGGAAGAGTCCATTGTCAAATTGCTGTCATGCGAGGCCCCCACCTTAGTAGACACGGCACCAACTGCCATCTCACTGTGTTTGCTGTTCTGTGATGCTGTTCTGAGCCAGCATACACGGGACACCATATAGTTAGCTTCCTGCTGATGACAATAGTTACTTTAGTCACGCACCTGCAAGTTTGAGCGTCCCTCTTCTCCTGATACCACCACCAGTGGACAGTCCCCCCATGAAATTGTCAGTAAAAAAAGATGACGGAGGACATGTACTGACCATGGGTATAGACGCAGAGGGAAAATTTTTTTAAAACTGGAAGTCAGCACGAGACGGAGCTGGGCATGAATATGCCATGGCATTTTTGAGACATTTAATGCTGATCAACGAGATAAACGTTTTCAAAAAGATGATGAAGTGGAGTTTTTCTGGCCTGAAAAACTGCTGAGAGAGGGCTTGATTACTCTTACGTTTATTTTCCTTACATGTCCCGGGTCAACCGGGCCCAAGAAGAGAGACACACACTTCAGCAGATTTCGCCGGGAAATTTTAGCAACACTACGTCTTTCAGACAGCATCGATCTAGTGGATGAAATTCGGGAAGACTGTGTGGGTCCAGTCTTCTCAGCAGCCCCGTCGCAAACTCAGATCTGGGTAGAGCCAGTTACAGTATGAGAACATACCACAAAATTTAATACAACGAATGTTATGTGAATCGAACCCACGACCTCCTACCCAGGGACCCGCACACTAGCCCGCTGTACCATGGTGGAAAGGTGGAAGGGCAGAGTTTTCCTCATAAACTGTCAGTGTCCCCTCTCTCTCCTCTCTCCTATCTCTCTCTCTCTTCTCTCTCTCTCTCCTCTCTCTCTCTCTCTTCGGCGTTCTCCTGGACCTTTAATTCACACTTGCACCCTATAGGATTATCTTCTCCGCCTTTCACTAACACCTCCATTTGTCCGGTCTCGTGTTGAGTGTTAAGGTGCTTGGTACTCTGGAGTGGTCAGTCAATGATCGAAGACCCGGACACACGAACAGTTCTTCCAGTAATGAAGCAAAGACAGGGGCACACGGACACTTCTTCCCGTAATGAAGGTCAGCATAGGCCAACACGGACACTTCTTCCCGTAATGAAGCACAGGCAGGGGCCACACGGACACGTCTTCCCGTAATGAAGCACAGGCAGGGGCCACACGGACACTTCCGTTCCCGTAATGAAACACAGGCAGGGCCACACACGGACACTTCTTCCCGTAATGAAGCACAGGCAGGGGCCACACGGACACTTCTTCCCGTATGAAGCACAGGCAGGGCCACACGGACACATCTCTTCCCGTAATGAAGCACAGGCAGGGGGCCACACGGACACATCTTCCCGTAATAAAGCACAGAGAGGGGCCACACGGACACATTCTTCCCGTAATGAAGCACAGAGAGGGGCCACCGACGGACACTTCTTTCCCGTAATGAAGCACAGAGCGGGGCCACACGGACACTTCTTCTTCCCGTAATGAAGCACAGAGAGGGGCCACACGGACACTTCTTCCCGTACAGGGACACATCACAATGAATGTCACACGGACACATCTTCCCGTAATGAAGCACAGGGAGGGGCCACACGGACACTTCTTCCCGTAATGAAGCACAGGCAGGGGCCACAGGACACACTTCTTCTCGTAATGAAGCACAGAGAGGGCCACACGGACACTTTCTTCCCGTAATGAAGCACAGGCAGGGGCCACACGGACACTTCTTCCCGTAATGAAGTACAAGCAGGGTCCACACGGACACATCTTCCCGTAATGAAGCACAGGGCAGGGGCCACACGGACACTTCTTCCCCTAATGAAGCACAGGCAGGGGCCAAGGACACTTCTTCCCGTAATGAAGTACAGGCAGGGGCCACACGGACACTTCTTCCCGTAATGAAGCACAGACAGGGGCCACAGGGACACTTCTTCCCATAATGAAGCACAGGCAGGGGCCACACGGACGGGAGACAATGAGGACGAGCCCTGTGCCTCGTGTCAGACAGTAAGGTTTTTTTTTCTGATTTGAAGGAGGGATAAGGACATCTAAGTTGTACATCAGGGCTATTCTTTATAAGGTTCCGAACGCGGTAGGTATTGCACACAAATTGTCATCTTTTTATTTATACAACATCTCTCTATTTATTTGTTTTTCATTTAATTACTATGTAGTTATCTACTTATTTGTATGGTGATATGTTTAGTCATCACTTACTTATGCATTCATGTGTGTATTTTTTCATTCATTTATTCATTTTGTGAAAACCCCAGCGGCCATACTCCACAAGGCAGTGCAGAGGCGTAAGGAAATGGTCTGTCTCATCTACCTGTCTGTTCGGTCTGTCTGTCTGTCCTGTCCTGTCTGTCTGGCCTCTCATCTCTCTCTCCGTCCTCTCTCTCTCTCCCTCGTCTCTCTTCTCCTCTCTCCGTCTCTCTCTCTCTCTCTCTCCTCTCGTTTCTGGTTCTGTCTGTCTGTCTTTCTCTCGCATACGAAGTGGGGATTGACAGAAAAAACATAGGAACACGCATATACACAACCACATTCACACACACACACACACACACCCACACACACACACACACACACACACACAACACAGAGGCGCGCGCGCGCGCGCGCGCACACACCCACACACTACACACACACAACACACACACACACACCACAGAGGCGCACACACACAAATACGCGCACACATCACACACACACCACACACAACAACCCACACACACCACTGTCGGTCTGTCTGTCCTGTCTGTCTTTGTCTTTCTT
>JADBJO010036598.1:5000-10821 GCA_016801955.1 Conus betulinus | reverse complement strand
CGGGGGTGGGCCGCGCGGATTACAGGCAGACGAGGCGCCAGTACAGCAGCAGCAGCAACACCAACAGCGCCAGGGGGCGATGTGTCTTAGTGACGTGCGGCCGCTCTCGTGACGGGATTGATGCTACTAGAGCATGCCCCCTCCCTCTCGCCCCCACCCCTACCACCAATTTCCACCCCCCACCTCCCTTTTCTCCCCTTATCTTCGATCTTGTCCCCCCCCCCCCCCCCAACACACACACACACACACACACACAAAACGTACACCCTCTCTCTGTCTGTCTGTCTGTCTGTCTGTCTCTCTCTGTCCACATGTGTGCCCGTATGTGTGTGTGTGTGTGTGTGGTGTGTGTTGTGTGTGTGTGGTGTGTGTGCACGCACGCGCACGCGTGTGTGTGTGTGTATGTGTGTGTGCATGCGTGCATGTGTGTGTGTGTGTATGTGTCGGGTAAGGTCGAAGACATGGTGTGTGTGTGTGTGTGTGTGTGTGTGGTGTGTGTGTGTGTTGTGGGTGTGGTGTTGTGTTTTTAACGTATCAGTCTGTATGCATAAATATGATATTGAGAGGTGTCTGCATATAGGCCGCGATTGAGTGTATTATGCCTTTCCTTTAATGTGTGCTCTTTTGTTATCATTGTTGCGATTGGGTCAGGACTCTATTCCCTTTTTTTTCTTCTCCTTACTTTTATTACACTTAATACGCATGCTTCAGTTTAGCAGGGGCAGATAGGAAGAAAGTCCAATGCCTAAAAATCTCAGACCTTAAATACCTCTCTCTCTCTCTCTCTCTCTCTCTCGTCTCTCTCTCTCTCTCTCTCTGTGGTGTACTTTTACCTGGTCATAGTATATGGCATATCAGTGTGTGTATGTGCGTGTGAGAGAGAGAGAGAGAGAGAGGAGAGAGAGAGAGAGAGAGAGAGAGGAGAGAGAGAGAGAGAGAGAGTGTGTGTGTGTGTGTAATCTGGCGACTACTAAAAAGGAGTGAAAATTGGTATATGCTGTCCAGGGTGGACATTGCCTGTGCCATCTGTAATCTCTGTTTCGTCTTTTTTCGACGATTTAAAAAAAAAATGTATTTTTGTTACATTTAAACGCTTTCCTCTTTTTCTTTTTTCTTTCTTACCCTCTTTTCATACCTACGTAGTAAGACCAAACAAGTCAAGAAGAACGGCCGGCGCACTCTGCACTTCTCAGAAGTCGCAGTTCAGCCACAATGTCATTTTTATTTTTTACTTTTCAACTCTTTTCCAGGACACGGTCTTTCTTCAGGATGTGGCTCATTCACCTGTAAGAGTTCGACAGCCATATTTTTTTCTTCTTTGGTTTTCTGCGTACGCAGGCTGATACTCCTGCGGACACACGCTGTATAGACAGGCAAGGATTTTATTCCTATCTACCTAATAAAGGGAGTGGAGTTTTTGTGTGTATGACCGTTTTTTTTTTATCCCGCCATTAAGGCAGCCATATTCCAACTTCGGGGGGAAGGTGCATGCTGAGTGTAACGTGTCGTCCATACCACGGCCAAACTGGCCTTCTCCTCTGAAAGTTGGTGATGGGATTTTACGTGTGTGCAAGATGTTGTGCGTGCGTTCACACACGGCCACGAAAAGGCTCTGTTTTCGACTAGGTTACAACAACTATAATAATAATCATAATGGTAATGATGATGATGGTGATAAATGAATAATTAATAAACAAGTAAACAAATACATAAATAAATAACAAAAAATGACACAGCTGAACTGACCCCTCTCGTTCCTACTATGAAAAATGGTTTTCAATCTCAACACAAGTTTTTTTTTTTTTTTTCTTTTCGATTCCCTTTCCTCTCATGCATCCTGTTCTCTTGGAACTTCACGAACTCTGTACCTCTCTCAGAAACGAAGGCAGTTATAGTTTTTGTTCTCGTCCGGAATCCGGATCATTTCGGCATTCAGGGCAACGACACCGCCGTCCAGATTGCCAAAGAACGCTGCATGACTGTCAAAAACATGTGTTTTCGTCACATACCTAAGTCTGAACCCCCAAAGATCTGTAAAAGACCTAGCAAGAAAAGTGGATCACTCAAACTGGTACGTTAATTATGTCTCCATTTATTGGGGAAACTCTCTCTCTCTCCTCTATCTCTCTCTCTCCCTCTCTCTCTCTCTCTCTCTCTCTCTCTCTCTCACTCTCTCTCTCACACACACACCACACACACACACACACACACACACACACACACCCGACTGAAAAGGCCAAATATTAACAGCCATCATTAGTCCGGCAGCCGACCGTCCTCAGCGCTTGTCTCCCCTGCACGATTGGAGTTAACGCCCTTTCCTTCATCCTTTTCCTGCGCTGCTTCTGCTGTCAAGTATAGTCTACAACCCCCTCCTCACCACCCCCCCACCCCCCCCCCCCCCCCCCTTCCGAAAAAAGTGTGAGTGTGGAACGGGGAGGAGGGGAGGGGAGAAGGGGCAGAGGGAGATAGAAAGAACGGTGGGGGGATAGAAAGAAGGGGGGGGGGGGGGGGGGGGGGGGGGGGGCGCGGTTGTGTCAGCTGCTAGTGGTTTATCTATCTGGATCCTTTTTTTATGTCGCCTAAATCATCATTTATGAACTGTGAACAGAATAAATAAACAGTTGACAGGCACATAATCCATTTTCAGACCACAATGATACAACATGGGCATCTGATGGCGCTATTGTTGTTGTTGTTATTGTTGTTGTTGATGCTGATGCTGATGATTGAAGAGGAGGAAGGGACGGCAATTATGATTATGTTAATAGTGGCGATGAGGACATTAGTAGTGATGATCAGTGTTGATGGTGATGACGTCTGTGATGACAAGAATGGGAAGGAAGAACGATGACATGACAGTCTGAATGACTCAAGTGTACCGTTTGAGAAGTAGTCATTTCCTGTTTAATTTTTGCAGCAGATCAGATTTGTGATTTTTTCCCATAGCAATCGCAAGAAAGTTTACAAATTGCGGCAAATCACGAAGCTCGAATTACATTGTAAATTAAGTGACAGATTGTGAAAAAACAACAACAACAAACATTCGGCCCAACCTAATAGTCCACTTCACTTAGGCTTCTTTCCGCGCGTGCACACACACACACATTGCACCGATGGGGAGAGTGTTAACAGCCCATCATTAGTCCGACTAAGCCGACCGTCCTCTTTTCACGTGCCCCGTTCTTGCTTCTTGTCTCCCCCTGAACGCTGGAGTTAAACACTCTTTCCATGTCTAGATCCTTTTCCGGCGGAAACACCTGCGGTTCAAGTGTTGTCTCCCCACCAAAAATAATGGGGGTGGGACGTGCAGGATGGGTGGATGTGTGTGGGGGGGGGTGGGATGGGGGAGTGGAGGGACAGCAAGCATGTGTCGAAAGAGAGGGGGTGGGAATGGGTGTCAGCCACAAACAGTTGAATCCGAACCCGGTTCCTAACCTCTGTTGGCATTTGTGTTGAAAACATTCCCATATGAAAAAGCTATTCCCAAACTCACACTTTTTTTTTTGTAATGTGTGACTACGGAGAGGAAAAAAATGGTTAAGAACAATGGTTGGTGTTTTTGATCAGAGTAGTAGCCATGAAGATGAACGCCTGGGGGAGGTGATTTCCCAAACTCCAACACGTCGTTTATGGATAAGCACATAATCTAATTCAGACCAGAATACTACAGCAAGAGTATCAGAGACTTTGTTGTGTTAATGAGGACGAGGAAAGAGTAGGAAGAGGAGAATATTAACGAGGATGATAATATGGTGGTGTGATGATATTGGTGGTGATGACTACAGCAATGATAATCGATGGTGATAATGGTGACATCTATGATGATGATGAACGATAGGGACAACAGTCTGACTGATGCCAAGTATTCAGTCTGACAAATGGTCAGTCCTCATCATGAGTTTAGTACAGCAAGTGATTTGCGGGGGGCTTTTCCTATCAATCGTGCGAAAGTGACCAAAATTCGGCAAATCTGGAAGTGCAATGTATATATCCATCTTACTCCGCTTCTTTCTGTTTACTGTCTGCTTCTTTAGCGTTGATACAAACAAGATAGATGTGGTTTTTCAAAAAAGCTAGAGACCTAAAGGGAGATTTTTCTAATCATGTCCAGACCACTTTAATTTACCCCGTGCACCAAAATAGTGAAGTCCTCTGATGGTAGCCGGGGAGTTTGGGATTTTCCCTCTCGGCAGGCAGAGCTCAGAGTGGCAGGGATGAGATGGGGAGTGATGTGAAACAAGGGGGGCTATGGTGGAAAAGGGGAGGGGTGTAGGATGGACAGGAGGATGGGGGAGGGTGTGGGAAGTAACTGAGTGCCAACTTCTCAAGGAGTCTTTCTCTGAGGGGATCAGGACAGCTCCGACGCAGTGGCTCAGCAGGTGCATCGTCAGCCATTTCTTTCCTCCATCTTCCCTTCCATCTTCAGTTTCCTTTACGATTTTGATAGATTGTGAAGCAGCAACGAGGCTTGTTCTTGAGTGAAGAATGGAGATTTCATGGAGATGCACCTGTTGGTCTCTGTCTGTTTTCAGGGTATGTGTGTTTATTTGTGTTTGTGTTTCTTTTTTTTGCCTGCCTGTCTGCCTGTCTGTCTGTCTCTGTCTGAATGAATGAGCTTTTTTCCAGAGAGTATGTTTGTTTGCGAATTCTTCGCTTCAGTAACTTTATTTTCTTGTACTACAATTGTTCTATGCTTTTTGAATCATCTGTATAGTATGTGTAATGCCATTCTAAATCTTGTACAATTTTTTATGTTTTCAGTTATTCGAGATCGAATATTCAAAAAATGTCGCTTCACTTTTCCCAACTATCCGAAAAGCTTTGTTCGTTTATTTGTGAGTTTAGATTCTTTCTCTCTTTCTCTCTGTCCCTGTCTCTCTCTATGTCTATCTCTGTCTCTGTCTGTCTGTCTCTCTCTCTGTCTCTCTCCCTTACACACACACACACACACGCGCGCGCGCGCGCGCGCCAGCGCGCGCGCGCGCGCAGCAGAGAGAGAGAGAAAGAGAGAGAGAGAGAGAGACACAGAGACAGAGACAGACAGACAGACAGACACAGACAGACAGACAGACAGAGAGCGATGAGGAGAGCGTTACCAGACCTCGTTAGCCTGACAGCCGACTGTCCTCCGTGCTGCTTGTCTCCACTGTACAACTGGAGTTAACGCCCTTTCCTAGTCTAGATCCTTTTCCGCCACAATCCTCGTGGTCAAATGTTGTCTCTTCCCCCAAAAAAGGGTTGGGGGCGGGACAGGGATAAGGGTAGGTGAGGAAGTGATGCAGGGATCGAAAGGAGGCAGGAGGAGGAGTTGTGTTAGCTGCTGTTGGTTCCTTTTTTTTTCAGTCCTTTTTTCCCGTTGATAAATCTACAATGTATACAACATGTTATTAAAACAATCCTGTAAGACTGCAATGCTTAGACTCAACTTTTTTTTGTTTGGTAACGTGGTGACTACAGAGACAAGTTTGATAATAACCTCGTGCTTGATTAAGAGTAGCCCATGGAGATCTGTCCTTGGGGAGTGTTCTCCAAAACTCTCTCTAATCGTCGTATATGAACTGTAAACAACATAAACTGCAACAAGTACATAATCATCCACAGTCTCGAATAAGATAGCATGGTATAAGATGTTGACGTTGTTACTGAGGAGGAGGAGGAGGAGGAGGAGGAGGAGGAGGAGAATGATGATAAAGATCATGGTAATGATGGAGCTAAAGACCGCAGAGATCATCAGTCTTGATAGTAGTGACGGCTATGACGAAAATAATGCTAAAATCGACACAATCTATACACAGAAAACAACGATAATCACCAAGTG
>JADBJO010036597.1:5000-10823 GCA_016801955.1 Conus betulinus | reverse complement strand
CGGAACAAAAAATGCTCTCCATGTGGCAGGCAAAACATACTTGGGGGGCCCCCCGATCGATTTTGAAAATTTAATCACGTGTTTCCATAACACTCATGGATGATGCCCCATCTCCCATTAAATTTTTTCATGATGTGCGCGCGCAGCGCGCGCGCGCATTTTCTACAAAACACTTTAATTGGCCGAGATAGCTCCAAAAACAACGCTGTTATTTTCTGAAAAAAAAAAAACCCATTTTCTTTTTCTGGACAAAGAAACATAACAGGGAGTCCATACTTTCCTCACCTGTCTTTCTAAACTATTTCACTTTTGTTTGTGTATTTGTCACCTGACGAAGAATTTAATCGAACAATCACTTTGTTTTTGTGTTGGTTTTAAATTAAAAAAAGTGTCTCTATTTTATTTTCTGTGGTTTGTTTCTTTTTATTATTATCAGAGGCACTTGCAGTCGGATTGTTACAGTTTTGCCTAGTGTTCAAGCAAAGGTCAGTTTGAGCTCTGTGTAAAACAGCCGAGTTTTTTGTGCCTGTCATTCCTCTACTGCATAAAGACAGATATAATGTGTGTTTGCTTTTTTCAAGCGTTGACGTCGTTTTTTTTAAAATGCTCTTCAATGTTTATAAGTGTCTATGTTCTGTTTCCAGCGTTCCATCGCACGCTCAATGCTGCGGGGCAGATCAGGCACCCCACCCTTTGGCTGTTCATCCGCCATTTGAAGGACAGCCAAAACACTGCCGAAGCGACCATCGCGAGGGCTGCGAGGGGGGACGCTCCCCCAAGGCGTCGGCGGAAGTGGAGGATCCTTGAGCAGCGACTTGTCAGGTTGAAAAGCTCAGTACAACAATGGCGAAAGAGATGTTGACGCATACTGGCGGGCGGTCAGCCACTGCGTGATGCATCCTCTGTAAACTTTCAGATGATGGGACTTTTCATATGCTTTCATATGCTTCCACTGGAAAACAAGTCTGGAATCGTACTAAAAAGTTACTTTTTATATCAATTATTCATTTTGTTACTTCATTTGATTTTGATAATGTGCTTATGTACAAATGACAATTATTATTTCTTTCTATCATTTCTTGCTTTACTCATTCTGGAAGTCAAATGGGAAGGACAAAACATTTGATTTAAAAGCGTTATCTCGCTTAAAACTGCAAGACTTGCGTGATATTGTAGTTATATACTCCTTTATTTGTTTGTCTTTTTTTCCTGCCTGTATTTCTGTATGTATGTATGTCTGTCCATCCGTTTGCTTCTCTCTCTCTCTCTCTCTCTCTCTCTCTCTCTCTCTCTCTCTTTCACACGTCATTTTCATTATAAACTTACACTTGACCACGGTCAGTTTAACCATTACTTGACCACAGGTCATTCTGACCATTGCTTGACCACTGGTCACTCCGATGGACCTTTTGGTCATCGTGTAACTTGAATTGAGGGAACATAGAGCTAGGAAACATAGGGCTAGGGAACTAGGGCTAGGGAACATAGAGCTAGGGAACATGGGCTAGGGAACATAGAGCTAGGGAACATAGGGCTAGGGAACATAGAGCTAGGGAACATAGGGCTAGGGAACATAGGGCTAGGGAACATAGAGCTAGGGAAACATAGAGCTAGGGAACATAGAGCTAGGGAACATAGAGCTAGGGAACATAGGGCTAGGGAACATAGGGCTAGGGAACATAGGGCTAGGGAACATAGGGAACTAGGGAACATAGAGCTAGGGAACATAGGGCTAGGAACATAGAGCTAGGGAACATAGAGCTAGGGAACATAGAGCTAGGGAACATAGAGCTAGGGAACATAGAGCTAGGGAACATAGGGCTAGGGAACATAGAGCTAGGGAACATAGAGCTAGGGAACATAGGCTAGGGAACATAGGGCTAGGGAACTAGAGCTAGGGAACATAGAGCTAGGGCAACATAGGGCTAGGGAACATAGACATGTACCCTGTGTGTGTGTGTGTATGGTGTGTGTGTGTGTGTGTGTGTGTGTGTGTGTGTGTGTGTGTGTAACAAAACACACGGTAACTACGAAATTCAAACAATGATTTTCACAACTTCTACCAATAAAGCGTCGGTTGGAAAATATCAACATAATTAAAGGAAGAAAGAAATGAAAAGAAGAGGAGGAGAGAGACAGTAGAAATGGAAGAGAAAATGGGAACAAGGAACAGAAGACAGTTAAGAAGGGAAGAAAGGAATAGAGAGAAGGAAGAAAGACGGGAAAGAAGATCGAATGGAAAGGAAGAGAGAGGAGAGAAAAAAAAAGGTAGGTGGAGGGGCTGACATGAAGATGGACAGAAAGGGTGAAAGAAAGGAAAGGCGGGGAGGGGAGGGATACTAATAAGCATGGAACTACAAACTGCCCCCCCCCCCCCCCAAAAAAAAAAAAAAAAAAAAAAAAAAAAAAAAAAAAGAAAAAAAAAGAAGCAAAACAGGATAACTGAAAAGTGCTTGTCAGTTAACTGATCAATGATTAAAGTGATGACTGACAGGTGATTGATTGCTGACAGATGATTGACTTCTAACTTCTGAAAGGTGATTGTCAGAAAATTGACAGATGCTGGACGGGTGAAGAAAAACGAATGGTCAGATGATTGGCAGGTGATTTACATATCAATCATAGATGATTGGCAGACGAATGGCAAGTGGTTAACACATGAACGACGCGTGCCTGACGGATGAAGGGCAGGTGGTTACATGATAGGCAACTGACTAATGAAAGGCAGATGATCAATTCAACAACGTTGGCTGACTGACAGATGAAGGGCAGATGATTAACCCATGAGTGTTGGCTGATGACAGATGAAGGGCAGATGATTTAACCCATGAGTGTTGGCTGATGACAGACGAAGGGCAGATGATTTAACCCATGAGTGTTCACTGACTGACAAATGAAGGGCAGATGATTAACCCATGAGTGTTGGCTGACGACAGATGAAGAGCAGATGATTAACCCATGAGTGTTGGCTGATGACAGATGAAGGGCAGATGATTTAACCCATGAGTGTTGGTTGACTGACAGATGAAGGGCAGATGATTAACCCATGAGTGTTGGCTGACGACAGATGAAGAGCAGATGATTAACCCATGAGTGTTGGCTGACTGACAGATGAAGGGCAGATGATTAATCCATGAGTGTTGGCTGATGACAGATGAAGGGCAGACGATGATCCTCCTCAATGACAGGTGACTGACAGATGAAGGGCAGATGATTAACTCGTGAGCGACAGGTGTAGGGAGGGCAGGTGGATTAACCCATGAATGACGGGCGACGGGCAGATAAAGAGCCGGTGGTGTGGAGGGGACCCACCTTTGGTGATGAAGGTCATCATCAGCGTGCCTAGGGCAAAAATCAGCCTGCACACAGACACATCAACGTAAAAAAAAATATTAAAACCATACACCCGCTCCATCCCCACCTCCCATACACACGCACAGACAGACAGACACGCGCGCAGGTGAGCGCATTACACAATGATCACATGCGCATATATGTACCCATACACACACATACACACGCACGCACGCACGCACATGCACGCACGCGCGCATGCACTCACTCACGCACGCATGCACGTAGGCGCGCACGCACACACACACACACACACACACACACACACACACACACATCAGGCACACCGATTCACACACAAACACATACACAGGGACACACACACACACACACACACGTGCGTACTCACGCACGCGCACATACACACACAGACACACACACACAACGCACACACACACACACACACACACACACACACACACACACACACACATACACACAGATTCACACTCACACATACACACAGAGAGAGAGAGAGAGAGAGAGAGAGAGAGGTGAGAGAGAGAGAGAGAGAGAGAGTTTAGCTCTGTCTCTTCCCTTTTCTGCCTCTGTTCTAAAAGTTTCAAACAAAAAATCAATGAATAAATGCGTCCCCTTACCATCCACTCTTCCCCCTTACATTTTTTCCCCTTACATCTTTTATTTTATTTATTTTTATTTATTTTATTTTATTTTATTTATTTATTTATTTATTTATATTTTTTTTTTGGGGGGGGGGGGGGGGGGTAACCAGAGCTGACAGGTTTGATGCTTAATGATGCAAAATTGGGAGTTACACTGCGCCATAAGCTATAGGGTGAATTCCTTCAAGGTATAATCATTACCAAGTATTTACGTCAACTTTGAACATACTATATGCCAGGCTTAGTGGATCAGAAACGCTAAGAAGGGATCTGAATTGTCAGCTGTGGATCTGAGATGTCAGGAAGGGATAAGAGGTCAGGAAGGGATCGGAGATGTCAGGAAGGGATCGGAGATGTCAGGTCAGGAAGGGTGAGAGATGTCAGGAAGGGATCGGAGATGTCAGGAAGGGATCGGAGATGTCAGGAAGGGATCGGAGATGTCAGGAAGGGTGAGAGATGTCAGGAAGGGTGAGAGATGTCAGGAAGGGTGAGAGATGTCAGGAAGGGATCGGAGATGTCAGGAAGGGATAAGAGATTTCAGGAAGGGATAAGAGATTTCAGGAAGGGATCAGAGATGTCAGGAAGGAATCGGAGATGTCAGGCAGGGTGAGAGATGTCAGGAAGGTGAGAGATGCCAGGAAGGGAAGAGAGATGTCAGGAAGGGATCAGAGATATCAGGAAGGGATCAGAGATGTCAGGAAGGGATCAGAGATTTCAGGAAGGGATCAGAGATGTCAGGAAGGGATCAGAGATGTCCGGAAAGGTGAGATGTCAGGAAAGTATACAAATGGCCAGGTGTGGATGAGATGTCAAAACTGTTCAGGGAGTGTGACAGGGCCAAGATGTGGGTCCGCGTCTCTGTCGAATTCAGGAGGGGTTGCCTTCCTGTTGTTTGCTGAAAACATCGCTTCGATCTCTGCCTGTCCTGTGTGTATAGAGTTCGCTGGCATCGGATAGCATTTTACAGCTGTCCGTCCGTCTCTCTGGTTCTCTCTCTCTCTCTCTCTCCTCTCTCTCTCTCTCTCTCTCTCTCTCTCTCTCTCTCTCTCTCTCAGTTCGCTACTGGTTCAAATTGCAAAAGCTGTCACTCGCTAGACTACCAAAACAAGCATATGCAATGGAAAAATCAAATGATTTCAATATACTAGAAATCGGAGAGTACAAATAAATTGGTATCTTCGATAAAGCATTGTATGGATACTTATGGCTTTTCTTTCGTTTGGTTAAATGGTGGGGTGAATTATGAAAAACTGTTTTTACGTGAACTTAAACAACGCATGATTGACTGTTATAGACAAAACTGGGATAGTAAAATACTTAATAGTGGCAGACATTCAACATTTCGTTCCTTCAAATCCTTATGGCAGCCTGAGAAATATTTAACTGATATACAATTCCTAAATTCGCAAAGTGTTCGTGAGATTTCGACTTGGTGTTGGTGATTTGAATGTCCATCAAAGATATACACTAAGCTCAAAAAAACTGTCCATTTGTAATCAAATCGAGGACGAAATACATTTTTTGATTGTTTGTCCATCCTATAAAGATTTAAGAGATAAATACATTTTGCCTCATACTAGAAATTCTCATCAAGTGTCATTGCTTCTTTTACTGCAAAATGAAAAGAGAATTGTGACTCGCTCTGTAGCTATCTTCATTTATAAAGCACTAAAACGAAGAGAAGAACTGTTATCAGTCAACACACAAATGCCAGAGTAATTTCAGGAGGAACATTTTGTTATGCAAATATTTTCTTTCATGATTTTCAGTGTACGCGCCGAGCGCGCGTGTGTTCTACTGTAGTTCATGACTTCATTGCAGATAGGGATGTGGCCGTTGCAAGTAA
>JADBJO010036597.1:0-2500 GCA_016801955.1 Conus betulinus | reverse complement strand
ACACACAAAGAACACACACACACTACACACACAAAGAAACACACACACATACACACTACAGACAGACAGACAGACAGACACACACACACACACACACACACACACACACACACACACACACACACACAAGCGCGCGCGCGTGCGCTCGCTCTCCCTCCTTACTCGGTTACCTTTACTGTCCACTTCTCCTCTCGCACTCTGAGTAATCACATCCCTCCCCCCACCCCTCTCCTCCACCCTCCCCAGCCTCCCTCCTCACTCTCCTCCCACCCATTCCTCCCTCCCTACTCTCAACCCCCCCCCCCCATCCCACCCCACCTCTCTCCACCATCTACCATCACATCTCTCCCCCCCCCCCCCTCCACCCCTCTTTTCCTGGCAAATTCGACTTCTAAAGAGAAATCTCGGCGTTTCATTTCCTGGGAGAAAATCCTCGTTTGATAATGCCACACCACGGCGAGGTGACTTGCCCCCCCCCCCCCCCCCCCGACCCCCCGCATGACCACCTCCCTCCCCACTCATTCCCCCATCCAGCCCTCAACCCCCCCTCCCCCACGCGCGCCTCTCACATACTACTTCCGCTGGCCTTTTATTTCTGTGGTTCTAAAGGAGAAAAGGTCGGGCCACAGAGAGAGAGAGAGAGAGAGAGAGAGAGAGAGAGAGAGAGAGAGAGGAGGGGGGGGGGGGGGGGACGTAAAGTCCGTCTACGGCCAAATGGTGTTTAGATGTTCGGGTCGTGTGTGCGTATGTGTGCGTCCATGTTCTTCATTACTTCTTCTCTTTCTTGGGGAGAGAGAGAGAGAGAGAGAGAGAGAGAGAGAGAGAGAGAGAGAGAGAGAGAGAGAGAGAGAGAGAGACAGACAGATAGACAGGCAGAGAGACAGAGAGAGACAGAGCGACAGAGAAACAGAGACAGAGACAGAGACAGAGACAGACACAGTGAGAGAGAAAAAGAGACGGAGAGAGAGAGAGAGAGAGAGAGAGAGAGAGAGAGAGAGACAGACAGACAGACAGACAGACAGACAGACAGACAGACAGACAGACAGACAGAGAGAGGAAGTGCGCGCGCTTGTATGTATGGAGATCTCAATCCTTCACAAAGAAAACTTAGTTGTGTGAACGTGTTAATCATGAACTGCAAGATATTTACCTTCGTAATCGTAATAAAGAAAAAAGAAAAGCTTGAGAAAAAAACAGTAAAAGCTTGTTTCGCAGACATGTCAGCAAAGAAAATTCTGGAAGGGAAAAATACATTTCTAAACTTACTTTTCAGCTCAGAGTTTAGCAGGGCATAAATTGGTGATTGAGCAGATAAATATTGTAATGTTTCACAAAGTTTTATTCCCCTGTCCATTGATTTCATGAACCGAGAAGATGTTTAATTGAAATCCAAATTCCTCTATATGAATGTATGTCATATGAGAAAATGGGTAATGTGGCTAAATTATTGTTTATTTGCTGTGAATGTGTGTGACCACAAATTAATTTCTCAAATTGAGATAATAAAGTTTACTTGACTTGACTTGACTTGAAAAATCGTGCATGCGTTGTATTATTATTATTATTATTATTATTATTATTATCATCACTATTATTATTATTATCATTGGGTCTAATTGGTGACGAGTTTCATTTCATAATGGTATGTCCAAAGTTTAATGATCCTCGTTCATAGTTTATTGTAAGAAAGTACTTGAAATCAAAGCCCTGTTTTTTTTCTTCTTCTTTTTTTCTTTCTTTCTTTCTTTTTTTTTTTCTTCAGCGTAGGGCGAAGTGTACGTTTCAACTTTAAGGAAATGGAAGCGTGTGTGTGTGTGTGTGTGTGTGTGTGTGTGTGTGTGTGTGTGTGTGTGTGTGTGTGTGTGTGTTTGTGTGTTTGTGTGTGTGTTGGAGGGTGGGGGTGTTGGACTGTACATGTAAATTCTGTAAGTGGCCCCTTGATTATGATGATTCTTGTATCATGCATGTTGTCTTGTGATACTGTTTGTTATGCACCTATCTTAATTTCTCATCTTTGAGATCATAAAGTATTCATATCATATCAAAGGCAGTGTGATAATGTGTTTCTTTCTTCATGCGCTCACTCGCCAAATATTGCATACGTGATTCCATTGTTATTGAGGTATTCCATTGTTTGTCAAACCGCCAACTCAGAGGGACATCCTTGTAACTTTGAAGTGTTCTTCTTATTCCGTGCAGCAAGATTTGCTGCGGTTTGTCATCTATGCACCAAAAAAGAAAAGAGGTTAAAAGGTTAACTTCCTGGATACTTGATTCTTTGTGTACGTCTGTCTGTCTGCCTGTTTGTCTCTGTCTGTCTGTCTGTCTCTGTCAGACACACCACACACACACACACACACACACACACACACACACACACACACCACACACACAGCACCACACCACCACACCACACACACACACACACACACACACACACACACACACACACACACACAAGTAACAGATTCAGCGTGAAAAAGCCCGGGGAGAACATGCA
>JADBJO010036596.1:0-5000 GCA_016801955.1 Conus betulinus | reverse complement strand
GTAAATTTGTTTTGTTTTATTATTATAAATTGATTTATTTCTTGTTGTTGCGTAACTCATGTGAACAGGTGAAGTGGCCAACATAAAGTCACGAGTTCTCTCTCTATCCTCTCTCTCTCTGTCTGTCTCTCTCTCTCTGTCTCTCTCACTCTCTGTTCTACTCTCTGGCTCACTGTCTTATGTCTCTGTCTCTCTCTATCTACTTATCTATCTATTCTCTCTCGCTCGTGTCGTCTGTCTCTACTCTAGTATCTCTCTCTCTCTCTCTCTCTCTTATTCTTCTTCATTCTTCTTCTCTTCCTCTCTCGCTCTGTCTATCTCTCTTCTAGCTTCTATTCTCATCTCTCTCTCTCCTTTCTGCTCTCCTCTCTCTCTCTCCTCCTCTCTCCTCGTCCTTCTCCGCATCTTTACTTACTCCACACACCACACACACACACACACACAACACACACACACACACACACACACACAGGCGTGCGCGCACACGCGCGCGCACGCACGCACGCACGCACACACACACACACACACACACACACACCAATCACACCACACACACAACACACACGATTCACCGTTGAAATTGACAAGGCGCATCAGATGACGGAGGTATCAACCCCAACAAAGAGCCTATTTGCCCGTCAAATCTACAGCAGCTTATTAACATTCACGGAGTTAGTGACGCTTCCGTAAAAATTAGATGCTGTAAAATGTAAAGTTGTTCTTGGACTTTTTTTCTATGGATGATGATAAAAATGTATAGGCAGAGGAAAAAATGTTCCGTACACAATGTATGACACATGGCAGAGAGAGAGAGAGAGACGAGAGAGAGAGAGAGAGCAGAGACAGACAGACAGACAGACAGACAGACAGACAGGCAGAGACAGACAGACAGACAGACAGGCAAACAAGCAGAGAGAGAGATGGGGGGGGGGGGGTAGGGGGGAGAAGAAGAAGAAGAAGAAGGAGATTAACTTTAAAGTTGATCAATAGAAGCCAATCTATGATGGGGTCGGTCTGTATTTAGAATAGGAATGCGTCCAATGGCTGTAGTTCATTTCTTCAAACATGTCAAAACACTACTGCCACCGCGCTACACTAGACTGTAATTAGGTCATGCTAGTTATTTCTTCTTCTCTCCTCCTTTTTCTCCTCCTCCTCCTCTTTCTCCTTCTTCTTCTTCTTCTCCTCCTTCTTCTCCTTCTGCTGCTGCTGCATATTCTTCATCTTCTTCTTTCTTTTCTTTTTTCTGTGGTAAGATTTCTTAGATGCGACATTTGTGAGATATTTGAAGATTTGATCTATTGTAACCCCACCATTAAGATATCTGTATTCCTTATTCGGGGATAATGTGTCGGGACATCTTCTAAGTCGTAGCCACGAGACCCTCTTCTTTATAAAGAGATTCCCTTATCTCCGTCATTAATGCATTTATCCATCAGCTTTAAATCATGCGCAATGTGGTCTCGGAACTTGGTGGATGTGGTGTAGCGTATATGGACTGGTCCGCCTTGGGACGAAAGGCCTCGGAGCAGGCGATACATATAGATCTGTCTTCGAGAGGGATTGCGATAGTTTCCTCATGCAGCTAGTGAAGGGGTTTTCATATTTATGATATACATTTTCCCATTTACTCATTTTCAATTTTTTTTTCCCTCTCAATTTCAAATCTTTGCCAAGTCATTACTATAATGATGGAAGAATTGTTAACCTGCACTTGTTTTCCCCCACTACTTAATTGTTCAGCATTATATTGTTTGGTCAATCAGTGGGTGATTGCATCTCT
The DNA here is from genome assembly GCA_016801955.1 of Conus betulinus. Taxonomy (NCBI): domain Eukaryota; kingdom Metazoa; phylum Mollusca; class Gastropoda; order Neogastropoda; family Conidae; genus Conus; species Conus betulinus. The sequence goes on along the minus strand of JADBJO010036596.1, from coordinate 3,217 downwards.
TACGAGATCCAAGGAAAGGTTGTTCTGCACAATTCTTAGCCGCTGACAATGCTTGGGTTATTGAACAGCAGAGCTGACCACTCAGACTGTTCCATATCTCTTTGATCTCCCTTGTATCCTTAAATGGATCCTCAAGCATAGGCTCAAAGATTGTCCCTTACATTCGCCAAGAGCACAGACACAATCAGCCGTGTCTCCCCTGATGAGTCCGTTCCAGCGGACGAAAGGCCTCGGAGCAGGCGATACATATAAATCTGTCTTCAGGAGGGACTGCGATAGTTTCCCTCATGCAGCTAGTGAAGGGTTTTTCATGTTTATGATATACATTTTCCCATTTATTTTACCTTCAATTTTTTTCCCCTTCAGTTTCAAATCTTTGCCAAGTCATTACTATAATGATGGAAGAATTGTTAACTTGCACTTGTTTTCCCCCCACTACTTACTTGTTCAGCATTATATATATATATAGGGTGCGTGAGCGTGGTGCGTGCGTGAAAGAAGGTGAGACAGGGACAGAGATAGAGAGGCAGAGAGAGAGAGAGAGAGAGAGGGTGGGGGAGAGAGAGGCAGACAGATAGACAAAGAGAAACAGAGAGAGAGAGAGAGAGAGGGGGGGGGCAGACAGCCAGAGAGAGACAAAAAGACAGAGAGAGAGAGAGAGAGGTAGGCAGACACAGACAGACACAGAGGAAGTCAGTTCAGAAGGAATAGAAAAAAAAGATTATATAATCTGCATCCTCTCGTTGCATCCTCAGCCCCTGCCCCAATCAACCTGACCCCCTCTTCCAGAAACAGAGAAAGGAAAACAAGACAGAAGGAAACAGGAGAGAGCGAAAGGACAGAGAAGGAAACCAAAGAGGTACCAAAGACAACATTATGAAACAAGAAGAGTTACCAGAAAATGGTTATAAAGACTCAGGTTCAGAACTTACTTGGAGAATATTACAATTTTCGGGAGGATCGCCCTGTCTTCTTCAGCTCACTGTTGCTGTTTGTGACAGCGAGGCCTGGTGGGACGACTGTTGTGTGGAGTGGGCGGTTGCCGAAGTAATTCTCCAAGTAAGTTTTTGATTCCGAGTCTTATAACCATTTCCTAATGTTGAATCCAGAAACTTACATTCTTAAGAAGAACTATGATCTTAAAAAAAAAAAAAACACTGCCCAAAATACTACTAAGAATGTAACATATGTGCCACCAAAATGATTATATCTCGTGTAATAAAGAAAAAAACAGCTCTGAACTGACAAGAAGAACAGAAACATGATCACCAATGTAACATCACAAGCGGTGAGAGCTCAAAAATGACTGTAAAGGTAAACATATGAAAACAACGACGACGACGACATGGATGTTGATCATGATTGTCACACACACACACACACACACAACACACACACACACACACACACACACACACGCCCCTCCCCCCCCCCCCCACACACACGCACGCACGCGCACACACCACACCACACACACACACACACACACACACACACACACACAATTGCGCGCCCGCGCTTCGCACGTGGAAGAAAAATAAACATCTGAAACTCTTCTGCACAGAGAGACAAAAATTTCCGCCGACAAGAAAAACCAAAAGGTCGACAGGTGATCATCTGACAGAGACTCTAATCATTCCTGATCGAACCTTGAAGGTGAGTACCGATTGTCAAACTCTGTGTGTGTGTGTGTGTGTGTGTGTGTGTGTGTGGTGTGTGTGTGTGTGCGCGCGCGCGCGCGCGTGTCCTCCGCGAATCCACATCAGCTGCAGCAGATGCGCCAGCAATAAACAATCCCCTGTCTCCATCACACTGGTCGAATACACGAAAGACCACAACACAGTTTCCTTGGGAATATTCCTTTTGTTTGTATATTTATTATCACCCCAAGCCATCGCTGATCTGCAAACTAAGTGAGTATGTGGACTATTTCAATATTTCGCCCACTGTTCACGTTTTTTTTTTTCCTCTTGTTAGCTTTCGATCCAGCAGGCATATAGTAAACTTTGAAAACGGTAGAAACAAATGTCGCTCTAGGAGAAGATGGAGTACGCACAGACTGAGACACGAATGTCGAAGGAGATGAATTTCATCTTACTGCTGAATGGTCAAGGTGACTGGTTATGTCGGGAAACTATCTGAAGTTTGTTTGACCTAAGACAATGTTTGAAAATGATCTGAGCATTTTATCGTGTGAAAAAGAGCGAATAAACTACATACTGCTTAATTCACACACATTAGTCAAGCAAAAGAAGTGTTCGTGGATTTGTCTTTCTCGCGTTGATTTCTTTGCTTGATGTGTTTATTTCTTTGTGTTCATATATCCACAAAATAGTTTCCTTTATTGTGTCGTCTACGTCGCACTAAATGGGGATGAACAGTGTGAAGTGTGTACAGTTTAAATATTGGCAACCAGGTGTGGTGCAGTATAAACATGTCATTTATTGTAACGTGTGTGAAGATCATGCACTAAATGATAGTGGATATACTCATCGTTCCATCATCTAGTCCATTTATACAACATTTTTTTTTTTCTTTCTACATAGAGTGATCTTGAGACAGGGTTTTTTGTTTGATCAGCGAAAAGAAAACGGGACTGCTTCATACTAATCAAGTCAATGCAAATAGTTATCATAAAAGTAAAACATATGGAAGGTGAGCACATTTCTTCTACTTCGAAGATTTGTATTGTGCAATACTGACTCGCGTAATATGAGTCAAACTAACAAAAATTTAATGGATAAACGAACAGACCATTACTTCTTGCACCTTTCACACACACACACACACACACACACACACACACACACACACACCACACACACACACACACACACACACACACACACAAAACCTCTCACAAGTTTCGTAAAGATGCTTCTTTTCCATACACCTTTTTCACTCTAAGATAGTTACAAAAAAATGAATATTGAAAATGGAGAACAATATTTACTGGGGTGTCAGTGTATTTCAAAGATCTAGATTTTCAGTATAATCTTGAATGAAATGATGTTTCATCCGCTAGTACTTCGACTTCGTACGTTCTTTACAGAAATCTGTTCTGGTTCTCAATCTTCTTTTCCCCTTCCAAGTTGAACCTCTCATATACAGCTGCTACCCACGGAATCTGATCCGTGTGTATGTATCCCATATATCTTGGAATTGAGAAATACACTTTATCCGGCAAAAGGTTGTGTTTGGGGGTTTCCACAAAACG
>JADBJO010036595.1:0-5000 GCA_016801955.1 Conus betulinus | reverse complement strand
TGTTCACCTCTCCCCCAGCTCCCCACTCCCCTCTCGCATCGCTTTGTTGTGGTTTCAGCTATTTTACCGATCATGTATGAACTATTGACTAAAATTCGTTTAGAGTTCATATTCATCAACGTATGTGAGCAGATTACAAAGAAGTGAAACAACCCGCCTGACAAACGTCTACAAGGTGAGGTTCTCCCTGTCTGCCAAGTAGCATACCTATAGACTTCATGCCTGACGTAGTCTTTTCTTAATCTACCTTTTGTTAGAGAATCCAGTTGAATCATTTCAACTCAAGAATGCGGTGTGATTTCTGTGAAGGAACAGACTAGTATAAAGCGTCCGTACATTTTTCAGATAAATTTGTAAAGTCCACTTTTATGCAGGGTAAGCGTCAATGACCTGATCAGTACAAATCCCCTGCCTCAGCAGGGTTTAGCTGCAGCCGCCAGAGAAACAGGAACGACTCGCCGCTTTCTGTAGCAGAAGTCGTGGGGCCTGGTCCCATGGGGATGGCTGCGTTGTCGGCAGCTCCTGTCTGGCATCATGGTGGGGTGCTGTAGACGTGTCAGGCTGTCAGCTCGTGCTTGGCTTGTAAAGCGTTGATGTCAGCTGTCACTGGAAGCCATCTGAACCAGGGGGCAGAAAGCAGAGCTTCTCTGTCTGTCTGTCTCTCTCTCTCTCTCTCTCTCCTCTCTCTCTCTCTCTCTCTCTCTCTCCCTCGCCTCTCGGCTCTCGCTCTCTCTCTCTCTCTCCTCTCTCTCTCTCAGTGTGTGTGTGCTGAATTTACGTCACTGAAGCTTCTGTCAGTAACTTCAATATGAGAAGATGTTTGAATATATCTCTAAAACTGGATGCTAATTTTACCACTACAATTTTCTGCAAATTAAGATTCAGGCAAGTACAAAGATCATTGTCAGTTCGTGTTTGGTGGTCCCACATCACTGTCCAAAATACAACGAGGAAAACACTTCATTCCACCTAAATGCAGCAAATACCCATCCACTCTCAAGTTGTTATTGTTACTTGCTGTGGACAATAATCTGTAGCGACAAATATTGTCCCAGCTTCATAAAAAGGCTGTAAATCAGAGAAAACATTTAAAATTAAAAATTTTCAGAGACATAATTGTGTTTATCTATTCATTTCTTTTTACTCTTGTAAAGGACCAGCCTGTACAAAAAATCATGATGTATCATGTATAATCTCTCTCTCTCCTCTCTCTCGGGGGTCTCATCTCCCTCTCTCCGTATCCTGGGGCTCTCTGTCTCTCTCTCTGTCTCTCTCCTTGTCTGTCTGTCTCCTCTGTCTCCCTCTCTGTCTGTCTGTCTGTCTGTCTCTGCCGGCGTCTGTCTGTCTCTCTCTACCTCTCTCTCTGGGGTTCTCTCCTCTCGTCTCTCTCTCTTTTTGTTTTTTGACTGACCTGCCTGAAAATAGCAATTCCAGTTAGTGGTTCCCTCCTGGTCTCAAATGTCCAAAATTAGATGGTTATATTACATGTAACACCAAAAGAGTGAGAAGAACTATGCTTACATGAAAGTACTTCTTCCATGAGTGAAGCATGGTGTGTGTTGTATGGAAGGCTTGTGTGTGTGTGTGGGTGTGTGCGTGTGCGTGTGTGGGGTGTGTGTGGTGTGTATGGTGTGTGTGTGCGCGCGCGTGAGTGCGTGCTTGTGTTGCAGATGTGTGTGTGTGTATATATATATATATATATATATATATATATATATGTGTGTGTGTGTGTGTGTGTGTGTGGTGCTTTCCCTGCCAGTGGCCTTTGTGGGAGTGTATACAATAAACTTGCGCGTGCGCGCGCGCATGTGGTGTGTGTGTGTGTGCGTGTGTGTATGCGTGCGAGCGTGCGTACGTGCGCGAGCGCGTGTGTGTGTGTGTATTATGTGCGCGTGCATGTTTGTGTGTGTGAGTCTCTGTGTAGTGTGCATTTTTTTGCGTTTTGCTGTGTTTGTGTGTGTGGTGTGTGTGTGCCTCCGCGCGCACGCGTGAGAGAGAGAGAGAGAGAGAGAGAGAGAGAGAAAGAAAGAGAGAGAAATCATCAGACAACAATGGATGTTCCTGAATCAACATTCTCCTCCATGGCCGAGACCCCCCAAGCCACTCACAGACCCCTGTGAGACGTGGCCGGCAAACCAGTCAGTTTGCCCCATCTCCTGTTTGTTTTGTCTGGTCTGCTGCCCCTCTTGTCAGATTGATTCTCTGGGTCACATCCACCCCTCTTCAAAGCACATTGACAGGTTCCAGAATTTTGTTTGTCAGCAGGTTCACGCTTGTGTCTGCTGTCCGCTTTCTACAATCGTAATTATTGTTGTGTATCATTGTTGTAGCTGTTATTGTAACACACCATCATTATTATTACTACTATCAATATCATCCAAAGTGGTAAGCAGTAGGTGTGGTAGTGACAGAACTAGTTGTAATATTCGCAAAGAATTGTGCACCTGTCTGTTCCAGTTTGAATGCAAGATGTATTAAAAGTGGAGGAAGCTGGAGTAAGAGGAACGGTGTACGAAAAAAGGGCGTACTCATATAATGTGTTATGAATAAAATTTGGTGTTTTACATCATATACACACACATGTAATAAGTTGGTGGGAGGGGGGGGATTCCTAAATCGATCTGACGAATAAGTTCTGTAATCACATATTTACACACATACTCACTCACAAGGTGGGTCGTGCTTTTGTGTTGTGTGGAGAGAGAGAGAGCGCGCACATTGTTTAAAAACCGAAACTTCACATTTCATCTGTATGCTCATCATTGTCACTTCATAAACACCTCCATTTGCTTATTAATGCTGAATCGTAACTAAGAGAGAGAGGAGAGAGTAGAGAGCGCCACATGGCGCATGTCGAAATATTAAAACCAAAAAATTCACATTCCATCTGTATTCCTTATCATTGTCATTTCATAAACACGTCCATTTGCTTATTAATTGCTGATTTCGCAACTAAACTCGCTTTCGCCAGTTTGTGAACAACGTAAGTTTTCTTGTGCGTGTTCAATTTTAAACACTAGAACGTTATTAGTCTTATTTGTTCTTTTTTTCCTTTTCTGTGGGATGATGGCAAGTTCAAGTTTTTGCTTGCATAACATGAATTGAATGAATTCAATTTTTACGAAAACTAACACTTCTGCTCCACTCCAGCTGCGCATGTAGGAAATCAATCAACTGGTCATGTTTTTTTATTTTTGTTTCAAAGTGTCAGAAATCTTAAATGTTACAGAGAAGGGCACACTAAAAAAACAATCCTCTATGAATATCTGAACACGGTAACACTTTCCTTTGTCCTTCCAGGAATAGTTTGCGAAAACTAGCTCGCGGGGAATATTCAATAGAAACTTTGGTAGCACAAAAGTGGGTTGTGTGTGTGTGGTGTGTGTGTGTGTGTGTGTGTGAGTTGAGCTGAGGTGAGTTTGTGTCGTGTGTGGTGTGTGTGGGGGGGGGGGGGGGTGGGGATGGGGACGGGGGTATTTTTTACATAACGGAAGCTAATGAAACACCAACCATGCAAAGGGGATGGCTTATATGAGAAAAGGGCGCATATGATGCACTGGGACCCAACAAGCCACATAATTCACTTGCTAACCGGGACCGCTGTATCATCAAGCTCATCCACATTACTGGTTAAACTATCATATCCATCCAATCATCGTGGTACGAAAGTTCTATTTCTCAGACCTAGTAGCTAAAGTGCGCTGTTTCAGCATCTATCAAGCTCTTTCATTAATTCTTACCTTGCCTATTCTCCAGCTGCTAGTGCACTACGTGTTCGTCCACGTCCTTGGTGGACAGAGGATTCCTTTATAAAAACTATACATATCGTCTTTCCAGATCTCTTTCCTGTTTCTCAAGTAAACCGGAAAGGTTTCATGTTCAAGTCCCTATCAAATCTTTTCATTTTTATCTCTCCAGAATGACGCAAAACAATGTCTTCGTCAACTACTCTCACGGTCGCTCTATCCTCCTCAATCTACTCAGATTCTCTCCGTTTCAGTACCGAAAGGTTCCAACAATCGTTTCTCCCCCTCTCCCTCCGTTTTTCCCCTATCTATCTCTATCTCTATCTCTCCTCTCGATCTCTCTCTCGGTCATGTTCAAGCGCCTTCGTTCTATGAGCTTCTCCTTCCATCGAATCATGTTTGAAAGATTACACTTTCTTCCAGACTCAACCCGCTTCCCTTTTTGCCATATGTTTTTGTGTGTCTGTGTGTTCGTGCGCGGGCGTGTGCGTGACCATATCTGTGTGATGTGTGGTGTGTGTGTGTGTGTGTGTGTGTGTGCGTGTGTGTTGTCCATAAGACCGTGATCTTTGTATTATATGGCTTGTGTTGCTTTTCATCAACCGAGTTTCTGTCTCTGCTCTCTCCTCTCTGTCTCTGTCTGTCTGTCGTGTCTGTCTCTCCTGACTAATTTCCATGCTGTAGAATTAAGTCGTTGACCAGATAAGTGACTTTCTCTCCTATCATGTACAAGCAGCCACACCAATGTCATCAGTAAATTTGAGTTTTGTGATCTTTTATCAGCTTTAAAATCATTTGAACACCAAGAGCATTCCACATGCTATGAAACAATGATAGAAATAGCCCCAGACTGAGGATTATACAGAGACCGGTGACAAGTGCCAACCTCTCCATCAACCTGAACAACTGTATGCATGCGCCCCCATCGTAGACGATAAACTCTGATGGCACACAAACCCCATTGCCTTCGCCCTCACCCTGCTGGAAGGGGCATAAACAAAATAATTGCCATGGTTATAAGCAAACACCGTGGCTCCTCTGGTGTGTTGTTGGTGTGTGCACTGATAATCGCCAAAGAGCTAATGTTCTGTTCTGTGGTATGTCACTCTGTCAAGCAGATCTCCATGGTGGGGTTTGTGGGGTGGAGCTGAGGTGGTTTGTTTGCTTGTGTGCGTGTGTATGGTGGTGTGTTGTGTGTGCGTGTTGTATGTGGTGTAGGTGTTGTGGGTAGTGTAGTGTGTGTGCAATGCGTGA
>JADBJO010036594.1:0-10824 GCA_016801955.1 Conus betulinus | reverse complement strand
GTGTGTGTGTGTGTGGCGTGCATGTGTTGCATGCGTCGGCGTGCGTGCGTGCCGTGCTGCGTCCGTTGCTGTGCGGTAGTGTATGATGTATGTATGTATGTGTGTGTGTGTGCGTGTGTGTTGTGTGTGGGAGGTTTCTGTGCAGGTGTGTGTATGTATGTGTGTGTTGGGCGTTTATTGGTGGTGCGTTTTTTTGTGTGCGTGCGTGCGTGCGTGCGTTCGCGCAGCGCAGCGCACGCGCGTTCAGCCGTCCCGTTGAGAGGGGACGTGTGTAATAAATATCTCAGTATGTTTGACTTCCATGGGGAGGAAGGATTTTTGAAATATTTACACGCCATTTTTTGATAGGTCTTCCTAAAGCCGAAGAGAGGACAGAACATACGTATAGTGCATTCTATCTCTCCTCTCTCTCTCTCTCTCTCTCTCTCTCTCTCTCCTCTCTCTTAATAAAAATTTAGCATTGGAAGAGGGTGCGTGGTGGGGAGAAGGGTCGAGGGAGCATTCTATTCATTTGAAGGCGGGGGTGTGACATGTGGGGTGGACGGGACACCTCTAAACATTGCAGTTTTCTTAAGTGTTGGCAGAGAATACAGTTGGTATCACATCGATAGAAGTTCTATCAGATCGCTCAGACTGATGTTTTTTTTGTTGTTTTGTTTTTGTTTTCAAGTTCGGACGCTGAATGCGTTAATTAATGTCACGTCGGTACACCAAGTGCCGTGACGCGTTATGAGCTCACGAAAAGGCCGTTTGGGGGGGGAACGTGGGGGAATGAAAATGATTGGCGACTTGGCTGGCGTCCTGTGTAGTTCGGTGTTGTTGTGTGCGGGGCCAAGGAACATTAGTCGGGCCAAAGTCAGCGAGTAAGCACGGCGCCATCAGACCACAAGAGGGAAGAAGAACGAGGAAGAGGGTGCGGTGGCGGACCATAGAGATCGAGGAGCATCCACGTTATTACAATTGCGGGGGAGAGGCTTCTAAACATTGCAGTGTGGCAGAATACAGGGGGTATGGGTCCGGGGGCTCTCAGATCCTGGGGGGGGGGGTTGAGGGGGGGGTGATGAAGTTCTGAAGTTGATTGCGTTAAGTAAGTGTCCTAAAAAGGAAGGGAATGAAGAAACAAGAAAGAAAAAGAAAGACTTGAGGGATCTGAAAGGAAAGCCGAAGAAAGGAGAAAAGGGACAAGGGCACGAGAAAAGAACGGAAGAATAGGACAAAAAGGTAAAATGAAGAACGAGAGAAAGAAAGAAAAGATAGAGGCCCTAAGGTTATTACAATAGAAAAAAGGACACAAGAAGAAAGGAAAGGGGAAAGCTATTTGAACGGAGAGAAGAAAAAGAAGAAGGGGGAAGAGAAAAAAAAGGAATGGAGAGAAAAAAAAAGGAGGAAGAAAACGAAAAAATGAGAATGAAAGGGGAACAAAGATAGAAGAAGAAAATGAGAGAACGAGAGAATGAAGAAAACGAAGGGAAAAAAAAAAGGGAGAGAAGAAAAAAAGAAAAATGGAATAAAGAAAGGAAATAAAAAAAGAAGAATGAAGAAGTACAGGCAAAGATAGACGTGAAAGGGGAAGAATGAAACGAAAAAGAGGGAGGTGACAAACCACAAACGAAAAGAAAGAAAAGAAAAAAGAAGAAAAGAAAGAAGGAAAGGAAAGAAAAGAAAAAAAAAAAAAGAAAGAAATGGAAGGAAAGAAGGGAAGGAGGAAAAGAAAAGAAAAGGAAAGATTAAGGAAGGAAAATGGAAAAAATAGGAAGAAAGGTAAAGGAAGGAAGGAAGGAAGGAAGGAAGGAAGGAAGGAATGAGGGAATGCGTGAGGGAATGTTGCGACTTGGCTGGAGTCCTTTGCAGTGGCGTGGCGTGGCCAAGGACATAGTCAGGTTGCTCACGAGCATCACGGCAGCATCAGACAACACGGGGAAGAACGAGAGAGGTGGGGACCATAGGGCCTACCCACGTTACCATGATGTCCCAATCCTCCACAACTTGTGTGTCGTCAGAGTCGCGTCCTAACTTCGCGTCAAGCGTGCAACGAAGCCAGGACAGACCCGATGTAGGGAAGGGGGTGGTGACAGGACATGAGGGGATGGAGGGAGGAGGGAGGGAGGGAGGGAGGGGGGGGGGGGGGAAAAGAGGGTGGAGAACGAGTGTCCTAAAATGACGCCAAACTGATAAGCTTAGCAATATGTGTGTGTTGTGTGTGTGTGTGTGTGTGTGTGTGTGTGTGGTGTGTGTGCGTGTGCGTGCGTGCATGCGTGCGTTTGTGTGCGGGCGTGCGTGCGTGCGTGCGGGTGTGTGTGTGTGTGTTGTGTGTGTGATGTGTGTGTGTGTGAAAGAGAGAGAAGAAGAGAGAGGAGAGGAGAAGAGAGAGAGGGAGAGAAGAGAGAGAGAGAGAGAGGAGAGAGAGAGAGAGAGAGAGAGAGGAGCTGGATAGATGGACACACAGACGGGGTTGACAAAATCACGACAGACAGAGAACAGAGAGAATTCATACAGCACTCAAAAGTAGAGGTAGTAGTACGGACCAGTAGGCCAGCGTGTGTTAAACAGATGCAAGATACACCACACTGGCCGATATGAAGGAGAGATTCATTCACTCACAGAAAGGAAAGAAGAAAATGAGAAAAAAAAAAAGATGAAAGGAAAAGAGGAGCCAAAGGAAAGAGACGAGGGAAGACACACTGGGGAAAAAAAAAACGTCAGGGGAAGAAAAAGGAAAACAGGAAAGAAGAAAGAAAAAGAAGGACGAACGGGAAAAAAAGGAAAGAAAAAAGAAGGCAAAACGGAGAAAGACCGAGGGAATAACCACCGACAAGAGGAAAGAAAAATGAAATAAAGAAAAGGAAAGATGGATTTGGGGAAGAAAGAGAAGAGAAGCAAAAAAAAAAAAATAAAAAAAGAAAAGGAAAAGAAGGAGATGGACGGAAAAAAAGGGGAGGAAGGAAAGAAAAGAGGGGAGGAAAAAAAGACAGGAAAAGAAAGAGGAGAAGAAGAAAGGAAAGAAGGGGAAAAAAATGGAAAGAAAAAAGGAAGAACAGGAAAGGTAAGAAAGACAGGAGGAAACCCGGAAAAAAAAAATACAAAAGAAAAAAAAAGGGAAAGAATGAAAAAATGGGAAGAAAAAACGAAAGAGGAAATGGGCGAAGCATGAAGAGGAAAACAGAAAGAAAAGAGGAAGGGAAAGGAAGAAATACAAAAAGAGAAAGGTAAAAGAAAAGGAAATGAATGAAAGATGAAAGAAAAGAAAGAAGAAAGAAAGGAAAGAGGAAGAGAAAAAATGAAAATAGACGAAAAGGAGGAAGGAAGGAAAGAAGGAGGAATGAAAAAGAAAGAGAGAGAGGAAAAAAAAGACATGGAGGACAGGAGGACAGAGGAGGACAGAAAAAGCAGATTGAAAAAAAAATGGAGGGAATGAATGATGAAAATGAATAAAACAAAGAATGAATGAATAGAAGCAATGTTAGAATGAAAGGTGAAGAATGAAACGAAAGAGGGAGATGGCAAACATACAAAGAAAGAGAGAAAGAAAGAAAGAAAAAGAAAGAAAGAAAGAAAGAGAAAAGATAAAGAAAAAAGAAACGCAAAAGGAAAGGAAAGGGAGGAGAGAAGGAAAAAAGAAAAAAAGATTTTTTTTTTTTTAAAAAAGGAATGAAATGTAAAGCAAGGAAGGAAGGAGCAAAGGAAAGAATGGCATGACAGAAGAAGGAAATGAAAAAGAAGGAAACGGGGACAGAGAAAGGAGGACAGAGGGAAAAGGGGGAAAGGAAAGAAAAAAAAATGGCAGAAGAAAAACGAAGAAAAAGAAAGAAAGTAAACCGTGGTAAGCAACGAAGAAAGGAAAAGAAACATGAAAAAAAAAAAAAAAAAAAAGAGAGGGAAAACGAAGAGGAGTGAAAATGGAAAAAGGCAATGAAGAAAGTAAACAATGAAATGGAAAAGGAAAGGAGGAGATGGAAAGTGGGAAAAGACAAAGAAAAGAACGACCAAAAAAAAAAATGGACAAGTATATACACAAGCAGAATTTTAGTTTTGAAAAAAAAAAAATGGCTTCTTTATCATCATGCCCAAGGCACATTGTTAGATTGATTCATAAAATTAAGCCCGAACACTTGGAACACTAAATATTCTCATGGTATTACTTGTGTCTGCAGAGACAACATTTCATTTCTGTGCATCATCTTTTGTTGCTCTATCAGGAGAAAAGGTATTAAGGTGAATAACTTTGATAATGTCAATACTGTTATAAATGATTCATATAATGCTGAAACTGCCGTGTCATTTCGTAGTCATAGGATGCAATTTTTTTTTTTTAGAGATCCATAAAGATCCATAATTGTGTGTACCACTAGGGTATTTCACTTACGTAAACATGCATTTATTAGATGTGGTTTGAAAGTACTCAGAGAGATGAAAAGTGAGTGTGAATTTTTTTTTTTTTTTTTTTTTTTAAAGAAGTGTCTAATATCATCTGGCGATGAAAAGACATTAAATAAAACCACCGAACCAAACCATAAAAAAAGGTATGGGAAAAGACAATGAAAAATGGGGGGGGGGGGGGGGGGGGGAGGAAGAAATGAAAGATTGAACTGAGAAAGGATGGGAAGAAATGACGAACATGAAAGAGGGGGCGAACAGGAGGAATGAAATATGAAAGAAAAAAGGAAGAAAGGAAAAAAAAAAGAAGGAAGTGGGAAAGGTAAAAAAGGGGGAATGACGCAGAAAAGAAAGAAAAAAAAAACAAAAAGAAAGGGGAGAAGGAAGGAAAAAAAATGGAAAAAGAAAGAAAGAAAAGAAAAAAAGGAAAGAGGATAGAAAAAAGGAGGAAAGAAAGAAAGAAAGGAAAAATATAGAAAAAAAAGGAAGAAAGAATGAACAGAAAATACAAACATAGATAAATAAATACATGAACTAAACAAGGCAATGTGAAAGGAAAAGAGGAGTTGAAAACTAAAAAAAAAAAAAAAAAAAAAAAAAAAAAAAAAAAAATAGGGGCACGAAGGAAATAAGAAAGGGAGAAAGGAATGGAGAGGAAAAGAAAGAAGGAAATGGAAAAGGAAAGAAAGAAAAAAAAAAGGAAAAGAATGGAAGCCAGGTCCGAAGGGGAAGCAGTTTTTCTTCAAGTCATTAACACACCAGCGAGACAGGACAGCCAGCCGAAAGTAAACAAAAAACGGCAAAATACCACCCCTAACAGAAAAGCGGGACAAAAATACCCCCCCCCCCCCCCCACCCCCCCCCCCCCCCCCCCCCCCCCCCCCCCCCCACCCCCCACCCCCCCCCCCCCCCCCTGATGTTTCCCTCCCCCCCCCCCCCCCCATCCCCCCCCCCCCCCCCCCCCCCCCCCCCCCCCCCCCCCCCCCCCCCTTCCTGTTTCCTAACATCCTTTCTGGATCGTTCACCCCCCCCCCCCCCCCCCCCCCCCCCCCCTTTACAGCCCAGTACCCCCCCCCCCCCCCCCAGCCCCTCCAGCCCCCGAACACATACACCACATGTGCCCCCCCCCCCCTTTCCCTTCCCCTGCCTCTTCGTTGTCAATGTAAAGATTAAGTGGAGCAGCTGTCAATCACTCACATTGCTAATCGTTTAGAAGAGGACGTATCTGTTTGCCTGCCCTCCTCCCCCTTCTCCCCTCAATTCCCTTCTCTCCTTCTCTCCCCTCCCCTCCCCTTCTCCTCCATCTCGTTATCCTCCTCTCTCTTTGTCCTTTTCTCCCCCCCCCCCCCCCCCCCCCACACCCCCCCCCCCCCACCCCCTCCCTTTTTCTCTTCACCGCTCTCTCCCTCACCAAGAAGATCTCATTTAACTGGAAAAGAAAACCTTATTCACCCTTTTTTTTTCAACCCCCACCCCCCTCTTCTCTGTCTCTCAAATTGTCTCTACCACCACCATCATCACCACCACCACCACCACCACCACCTCACCCCTTCCCTCACAGTTTTTGTTCTCTCTCCACAAAAAGAGTTAAATTGAGTTACAATTCAAGGACGTTCTCTGACTCTCGTCTGTCATTTCCTCAGCCAATTACCCAGGGTGTCAATCTGTCTGTCTATGTACCCTGTTTGTCAGTCTGTCTGACTGTCTGGGTTTGTCTGTCGTGTGTGTGTGTGTGTGTTTTTTTCCCCCTCCTCTCCAGCTCTCTTCATTCAACCCCATGGCCATAACAGGTCTGTATACAGTGAGGTCTATTTTCTCGACCCGTTTACCCATACAGGAAACCTTTCGCTGCAGACACTCCCCCCCCCCCCCCTCCCCCCCCCTCCCTCCCCGCCCCCTCTCCTACCCTGCGTCCTGCTCCCCCACCGTCCTCCTCCTCCTCCTCTATTCAACTCCCACCCACACTCCCTCCTTCCCCCGCCCTTTGATCGCCGTTGTTGATGAATTCAGGATCAATGTCTACATCCAGCTATAGTGGTATGACGGACAGGGCATCGCTATCCCAGGTCACTTAGGCAAGAGAGTACCTAGGGTTACATTCCACTAAACCCCCCCAAATCGGAAACGCATGAAGTGATTGTCAAGTCAGGGAATTGCAGGATTCGCACTGGAGATATCTGATGGTTAACTCTGTGCTCCAACCCACTGAGCCAATCAAACGCCCTTCCTCTCAATCGTAGATTTAGAAAAAACAGTTCAGTTCAGCGGTTTATTGCATGTCTTTTCATCGCCAGATGATATTAGACACTTGTTTTTAAAACAACAACAACAACAACAACAAAAACAACAAAAAACAACACACACACACACAAAAAATTTCGCACTCAGCTTCTCTAGTTCTTTCAAACCCACATCTGATATACGCATATTAATTAATAAATGAAGTACCCAAGTGGTACACAAAGTTGTTGATCTTTATAAAAAAAAAATTGCAACCTGTGACTGCGAAACGACCATGGAAATTCCAGCAACATATGAACCATATAAGACAGTACTGACATTAACACAAAGTTATTCACCTCAATATCTTTCTCCTGACAGAGCGAGCTCAACATGAGCATTCAAACAAAAGATGACGTACAAAATGAGAATATTTAGTGTTCCAAGTATTCAGCCTTAGATTAAGAAAGATAACTGTGATTCTGGAATATATGTTCTCTGCGTCTGTATTTAGATTTACTTCTTAACAAAGACCCCCTCCCTCTGAAGACATCCCTGTTGTTCCGAAGGTGGTCATTGACAGGTTTCACTGTTCATCCGTGTTCCAGACAGCGGTCTGAGCAGATGAGGCATTCACCCTGGAAATCTGGAATCCCACGTCTGGGAAGTGAGTTTTGAAGCTTTTTTTTTCTGTTGTTTTACCAAGTCTTTTCTATTGACCTGCATTACGGTACAGTCTAGTAGACTACATTACACTGCACTGCACTGCACTGCACTGCACTGCACTGCACTACACTACACTACACTACACTACACTACACACTACACTACACTGCACTGCACTGCACTACACTACACTACACTGCACTGCACTACACTGCACTGCACTACACTACACTACACTACACTGCACTACACTACACTACACTACACTACACTACACTACACTACACACTACACTACACTACACTATACTGCACTGCATGCACTCCACTGCACTGCCACTGCACTGCACTGCACTGCACTGCACTGCACTACACCACACTACAACCACACCACTGCACACCACTACACACACCACACACACACACACACCACACCACACTACACTACATACTACTACACTACACTACTTTACACTCCACTCCACTCTACAACACCACACTACACTACACTGCCCTATACATACCGCACTGTACTACGGTACACCATACCACACCACACCGCACCGCACCGCACCGCACCGCACCGCACCGCACCGCACACCACCGCACCGCACACCGCACACCGCACCACACTACACTACACTACACTACACTACACTACACTGCACAGTACCTTGCACTATAGTTACTACATACCATTACACTACGTTGCACTACACTACATGCACTCCACTCCACTGCACTCCACTACCACACTACACAAGCACTACACAAGACAGCACAGTACAGTACAGTACACTACAGTACACTACACTACACTACACTACACTACACACCACACACTACACTACACTACACTACACTACACTACACACACAATACAATATAGTTCGCTGTACACCATAGTTCGCTGTATATACTACTCTCACCATACTACACTGCACTCCACCCCACTACACCGCGCTACACTGCACTGACCTACATTACACTGTACTGTATTACACCACGCACACACCGCTTAGCACAACATCAACACCAAACAACACCAAATTACACCAGACAACACTACACCGCACTACACTACACTACACTACACTACACATACACGACACTACACACAATTCGAATGGTCATCAAACATTACCACCCCACTTCCACCAGAGTCCAACAGACATTCGTTCAGAATCATCATCATGCTCAGACGCCACCATCGTCGTCAGAAAGTCAGAGAAAGACCACTGTCTTACTGTTAGGGGACCACCATCATCCTGTTCAGAGACAATCATCATCCTGTCAGAGCCACTCATCATCTGTTCAGAGACCACCATCATCCTGTTCAGAGACAATCATCATCCTGTTTGGAGACCATCATCATCCTGTTCAGAGACCACCATCACTACCTGTTCAGAGACTATCTTCATCCTGTTCAGAGACATCATACACTCCTGTTCAGAGACACCATCATCATCCTGTTCAGAGACCATCATCATCCTGTTCAGAGACAATCATCATCCTGTTCAGAGACCATCTTCATCCTGTTCAGAGACCATCATCATCCTGCTCAGAGACACCATCATCCTATCCTTCAGAGACCACCATCATCCTGTTCAGAGGACCATCATCATCCTGTTCAGAGACTATCATCATCCTGTTCAGAGACATCATCATCCTGTTCAGAGACAACATCATCCTGTTCAGAGACACATCATCCTGTTCAGAGACCACCATCATCCTGTTCAGAGACCACCATCATCCTGTTCAGAGACCACATCATCATTCATCATCTGTCAGAGACATTATCATCCTGTTCAGAGAACACCACCATCATCCTGTTCAGAGACCATCATCATCCTGTTCAGAGACCACCATCATCCTGTTCAGAGACCACCATCATCCTGTTCAGAGACCATCATCATCCTGTTCATCATCATCTGTTCAGAGACCATCATCATCCTGTTCAGAGACCATTATCATCCTGTTCAGAGACCACCATCATCCTGTTCAAAGACCATCATCATCCTGTTCAGAGACCATCATCATTCTGTCAGAGACCACCATCATCCTGTTCAGAGACACAGCAATCTTTCATTAGCATCAGAGTGTATCCTGTTCAGAACATCGTCATCTCCTGTTCAGAGAACATGTCATCCTGTTCAGAGAACATCGTCATCTTGTTTAGAGAACATTGTCATCTTGTTTAGAGACCACCATTATCCTGTTCAGAGACAACCGTCATCCTCTTCAAAGACAACCGTCATCCAATTCAGAGATCATCATCCTGTTCAAAGACCATAATCATCCTGTGAACGCTTTACAGCTATTAAACCATACACATCTTTTCGTACAGAAGACACTTCATTTGCTCTAGCATCAAGCGTTTTTCATGCACTATTGTTCCAGATGAATCTTTTCTGACTTTTGTCTGTTCTTGATTACTAGCACACGCCCGTATTTTCTTTAAAAAAAAAAAAAAACAAACAAAAAACAAAAAAAAAAAAAAACATTGGTAAATGACCAGAATCCCTGCGTTCTAAAAACATTTAGCTAACACGAGTCATATGAAAGAGCAAAATTGTCATGAAATAATCACCAGCACTGCATCCCTAGTCAAGAGTTGTATGCAAAAAAGACTAAGTATGTCTTCGCACATCCCATTCAGTATGCGCCAGTCGAAAGCTGTTCAACAATGGCTTCCAATAATTATTCAAACTACAGTCTTCAGGGTGTTGTCGATTAGTATTGAGAAGACAGCTTTAAGTTGCTCAGCAAAAAACATTGTCTGCAAATATATCTTCAAAGGGCGTTCTGATATTAATGTCACCATTTCATATAATATAAAACATCCCAAGAAAATAAATCAATGAAACATTCTTTAAAGAGACTAACGCCAGGGTTAATATAAGAAAATGAGCACAAGAAGGAGAAACCTCTGGTGTTATCTTGGAACAAAACTGCAAACAGCTTTTTGTCCATCAGAAAGTTAGAGAGATTTGAATAATTCGCAAAAATGGTTTTCTCACCAATAGTCGCACGTTTCGCATTCTCCGGAGGTGAGGACATTTTGCAAGCAACGCAGACAGAGTGCACTGAAATCTTTATGGATGAAGGTTTTTACTTTTCGTGTCAGGGGAGACCAGAAAGAAGCTTGTCCCCCCACTTTGGTCTGCTCGGTCACAGCGCAAGAAAGTGTCTATGGTGTATGACCATCCTGTGATTCATAGTGAAAAGTTCGTCATGGATGTCAGTGACAATCTGGTGAAATGGGATAGAATTTCGGCTGGTCCTGTCAATAAAGAAAGAAGCCCCGTTGCATATAGACACATTTAACTGCTACGCACGCTGGCACAGTATCTATGAATGTTTACAGTGAACTGTTTGATGTATTTTGCTTGGCAGGCAAAGATCCTGCCGCTATCTAATTTTTCTTTTGTGTCTATTTAATGCACACACTCCTTTTTGGTTTGTGATTGAACTGGCTGCATATTATCTATTTGGTTGTCTTTACTGGCATATTTAAGGTTTTATTTGTGCTTATAAATATGTATTTTTCTGTTCTTGTCCTTTA
>JADBJO010036593.1:0-5000 GCA_016801955.1 Conus betulinus | reverse complement strand
GCTGTATATCTCCGCAACAGATCTCGGGAGAAAACAAACCAGCATGTATGTACCAATGAAAGGCGCCGTTCATTGTGCACGTGACTATGCTCGCTGGGAACGAAGATCCAACAGGTGATAGCCTTCAAACTCTTGACACGTATGAGATTCGTTTTCTGATCGGTCTGATCCGATTCAATACAGTCAGAGAATAGTCAGATAGACAAGCGACGGAAACGAGGACCCCTACCAGACCAGGATTCGTCCAAAAGCGCGAATATCTTAAAAAAAAAAAAAAAAAAAAAAAGAAAAGAAAGAAAGTGCCCCTAAGCGCGAGTCTGAATGCTGAAAACGGAATGATCAATGTTTTCAAAAAGCGCGATTTTTTTTTTCTTTTCTTTTCTTTTTTTTTTTTTTTTTTTTTTCTGTTTTGTGTCAAAAGCTGCGAATGTGTTGTTTTAGTACAACTTAACCCGTTTCATGTGATTTATCGGTTTTGTTCGTATTTACCAGGGTAAAAAAAAAAAAAAAAAACAAAAAAAAAGCGATAATCATTTGACTGAGGGAAGCTCAATGATTAATGACGAAAGTTTCCTTCCCTCTACTGATGCTCTTCTCTCACTCGGGTAAATAAGGATGCCGCCGAATTATCTGGCTCTAGCCCCCATCACGTGAATCTCTTCAACGCTGAAGCATTTCCTGTCGTACATTTCTATCCTTCACAGTGAAGGTGATAGTTTGAAATCTAAAGGCATGGTGTTTTCCCTGGTCGTGTTTGAGTGTTCCCCTACGTTTCTGCGACGAAACTGACCCTTGATGGTTGACGAGAGAAAAACAAAAAAAATCTTTGGCATGGGAGGAGCGAGTCGGGTACGAACGGAAATCTTTCGTCAGACGCAGTATGCAAGATGTCCCATACACTGATGTGTTTTTGTAACATGCTCGAAAATTCACGCACAAATACTTCTACTGATTCGTGTTCAATATATTTGAAAATTCACACACACACACACACACACACACACACGCCAAGCTCTGGAGAAAAAAAGGAAAGAAAAGTAGGATCTTTGTACATACGCTGTTTTCGACATGAGGATGATGATGATGATGATGATGATGATGATGATGACGATGAGGAGGAGGAGGAGGAGGAGGAGGAGGAGGAGGATAATGACGATAATGATGACGATGATGACAAGAGTCGACCGTCTCTCACCAATACCGGCAGAGGCGTTAAAACTTTCGATAAGGACATCGGAGTGGATTCTCCGCAGATCGAAGGAGAAAATCACAGGTCAGGTTGGCCCCCCGCGCCACCAGACTCCACAGCGATCTCGCAGAGGACCGTCTGGGACCCTGCAACAAGCAGACATCATCACTGTCCGGTCTCACGTGCTCTTTTCCATGGAGCTACTTCCACGCTGGGCCATTCGAGTCCTCCTCAAGCACACAGCCACATCTCTGGCCCCGTCGTGTCTCCGTTTTTTAGTACCAGCAGACCCTGGAGAGCTAGCTATCAGTGTCAGGTCTCCTCAAGGCTACATGTCAGAAGGCACCCTGCATTGCTGTTGAATCGCTTCTGGGACGGTTCAGTGATGGCTGACACGATCAAACATAAGCAGGAGCACCACGCACTGTCTGCTAACCCCATGCCCATCCACCGTACCTCCATGACCATTTCTCCCTACAACCTTGCCCCCTTCCACCAATCCCTGCACTCTTCCCCTCTGTGACGAAACGCTTGACAACTCCACCCAATCGGTCCCACTCACCCACTTTGTACAAACTGTACAAACCCCAAAAGGCAGAGTAGATTTCAAATCTATGCCAACTCTCCCCTCTCAATTCACCCCCCCCCCCCCCCCATCACTTGACACAAAGGCACCAGGCCCTGCTCCCCCCCCCTCTCTCTCTCTCTCTCTCTCTCTCTGTCTCTCTCTCTCTCTCTCTTAGAAGGGCATGGGCCACCCAGTTAACCGGTATGTTACAAAGAAAGTTTACGTCACTCGTGTAGACGTCACAGGCTTTCCCCATTCCCTCTCTCTCTCTCTCTCTCTCTCTCTCTCTCTCTCTCTGTGGCACATCTACTTCACCAGCGGTTGACTAATAATCGGTGCGCTACACCCTCCAAAATTGATGATGCTGTTTGTGCTTTGAGCCTAGATTATAAAACTCCTTTACTTTGATAGGAAACTATGACCACCCTGTCCTTTGAATGTTAGTGTCCTAAAATATCCTGTTGAGGCATACATTTGTCGAATTGCACAGAGATCCTTTTGGGGCTTTTTTGGAAGTTTGTTTGTTTTTTGTTTTTGTTTTTGTTGTTGTTGTTGTTGTTTTTTTCTAAATTTAAGTACATTCAGTTCTTACTGAGCCTAGATTTTTTTTGGTTATTATAACCTTGTGACAGCAAACTTCAAATATGTTTATTGCTTACTGAACCATAGATTCTTTTTTCAACATCATAACTTTCAAACTTCAAATACATTCACTGCTTACTGAACATAGATTCTTTTTTTGATATCATAACTTTCAAACTTCAAATACATTCATTGCTTACTGAACATAGATTTTTT
Organism: Conus betulinus; assembly: GCA_016801955.1. Taxonomy (NCBI): domain Eukaryota; kingdom Metazoa; phylum Mollusca; class Gastropoda; order Neogastropoda; family Conidae; genus Conus; species Conus betulinus. The sequence goes on along the minus strand of JADBJO010036593.1, from coordinate 2,445 downwards.
GTTGTTGTTGTTATCATTCTTGTGACTGCAAACTTCAAATACATTTATTGCTCACTGAACATAGATTCTGTTTTCGTTATCATAACCTTCAACTTCAAATACATTCACTGCTTACTGGATGTAGATTCTTTTTTTTTTTCATTATCATAACCTTCAAAGTTCAAATACGTTCATTGCTTACTGAACATAGATTTTGTTCATTATTATAACCTTCAAACTTCAAATACATTCATTGCTTACTGAGCATAGATTTTTTTTTTTTGTTATCATAACCTTGTGATGCCAAACGTAATCTTTCCATCTCAAGACTCATAGCTAGACCTCACCACTGCAAAGTTCTCATGATTCCCCTGAGACCCACACGTTTCTGCCACTTTGCAACATCTACGGTTGTGTCGTTGTATACTGCAAACAACGAGATTTTACACACAAAAAGGATGGGAGAGAGAGGGTGAGAGCAACACACAAACAGACAGACAGACAGACACACAGAGACAGAGACAGAGAAACAAAAGTAGGCACCTAAATGGCATGAACATTGATATCCAAATCCTCTTACACCTGAGATCAATGACAAGAATTCATGGTTGTCATGTATCACCTACGACCCATATGGTTTCGTCATTTCGCAAGAAATATGGTGTGCGTTCATTTACTGCAAAAGGCTTGGTAAAAAAATAAAATAAAAAAAATAAGAAAAAAAAAACTAAAAGAAAGAGAAAACAACAACAAGAACAACAACAACAAAACGGGTAGGTTGAAGTGGGCACCAATTGGCATGAACCTTTATCTCTAAATTTTCGGAATACCGCAGACACATAACAATAATTCAGCATGGCAAAACATTCCAGGTGACGTTGCTTGCATGGTGGTTGGAAAGTCGGTGAGCTGGTGAATTAGTCGGTTGGCTGTCTGGTTGACTAGTGGTCGGGTAGTCGGTAAATTGACTGGTTAGTGAATTAGTTGCTTGGTGAGTGGTTGAGTTTGGTTGTTGGTTGGTAGGTTGGTTGGTTGGTTGGTGGGTTGGTTGTTGTTGGTTGGCTTCTTTATTGCTTCATTGGTTGGCTGGTTGCGTTGAGTGGTTGTGGGTCGGCTGGTGGGGTGGGTTGATGAATAGTTTGGTGGGTTGCTAATTGATTTGTTGGTCCATTAGTGGATGAATGAATTGATTGGCTGGTTATTTGTCTGTTTGGTCATTTGGTTTGTTGTTTGGTTGTTTCTCTTTGTATCCATCCCTCCCCTCTCTCTCTCTCTCTCTCTCTCTCTCTCTCTCTCTCTCTCCCACCTCTCTCTCTCTCTCCTCTCGCTCCCTCTCTCTCTCTCTCTCTCTCCTCTCTCTCTCTCTCTCTCTCTGTACGTGTCTCGCTGTTGTTTGTTTGTCTGTTTATTTTTCAATCATGGTCGGTCACTTGAGCTGATTACATGTCAGAGAGAAAATTGCTGCACAGCTGGTTGGTCGAAGGTTAGATGAACGGATAAAATGATGGATGGGTGGATGGATGGACGGATGGATGGGTGGATGGGTGGATAGATGGGTGGGTAAATGGATGAATGAGTGGTAAGCTGACTGATGAATGGGAGTGGGGACGGAAGCATGGACAAACGGATGGGTGGCTGGTGAAATGAGTTGTGGTTGGGGTGGATGCGTTGATTGGTATTGGATGAATCGATGGATGGACCAATGGACTGGCAGATGGATGGATAGATGAATGGGCGAGTGGATGTGTGGATGAATGGTTGGCAAGATGGATGGATGAGTGAATGATTAGATGGATGGGCACATCCAAGGACAGGTGGAGAGATGGATACACGGGCAGCTGGTTAAACACATGAATGGGTGGATGGATGGACATGGGGCGTGTAGCTGGATAGGTTGAATTGTTAGATGGATAGAATTATGAACAGTGGGCGGCTGGGTGGACAAATGGGCGGAACGGAAGCTAGCTGAATTGCCAAGTCGATGGATGTATGAATGGGTGTGTAAATAAATGGTTAAATGTGTCGGTAGGTATGAACAGATGAATGGACTGCTTAACGGATGGATGAATGGAAAGATGAATAGATGGATGAACGAGTGGATGGAATGATGAATGGCGGAAGGAGAATGTTAGTGGTGGATGAATGAATGAGCATGTTGATGGTAGATAAATGAGCGGGGTCAATAGATGAATACATGGGTGGAGTGGTAGTGGAGGAATAGGCTGGTGGATAATTGGATACATGATTTTTGGTCATGTCGTTGTTATTGATTATCTTGTAATTTGTGTTGTTGTTGTTGTTGTTGTTGTTGTTGATGATGATGATGACGATGATGATGATGATGATGATGATGATGATGATGATGATGATGTTGCTGTTGCTGTTGTTGCTGTCGTTTTGTTGTTGTTTTTGTTGTTTTTTTTTAATGACGTTGTTGGTGTGGTTCACGTTTGTGTTTGATGTTGA
>JADBJO010036592.1:7500-10828 GCA_016801955.1 Conus betulinus | reverse complement strand
CGGGTTCATGACAATATCATAGGCAGGGTTTTCTGGATTAACCCTCAGTTCAGATAATAATTCATGGAAAGACACAATCTCCTTAGCTCCAGAGGGGGTTCACCAGATCCAACATACAACTCTCTTTTGGAGATGTGCGAATGCTCCCAGAGCAATCCGCAGTCCTTGATGATGAATTGATCAAGAGCTTTGAGATAAGACTTTCGTGCGGATCCATATACCACACAACCATAATCTAGCTTTGGTCCACCAAAGCCCAATATAATCGCAACAAAGTTCGCCTGTCTGCACCCCAATCAGTGTGACTAATAACCTTAAAACATTCAAACCTGACTGGCAAGATTGTTTAATGTACTTAATGTGAGGCAAAAAGGAAAGCTTACTATCAAAAATAACCCCCCCCCCAAATTTCACTTGTTTGGAAACTTTAATTACCTGACCATTGAGACTGATAGCTGGTTCTAAGACCTGAGATCTTTTCCTATGGAAATGGATACACTCTGTCTTAGTAGCTGAAAACTTAAATCCATTTTCAGTGACCCACTGCTGAACACGATTAACACACAACTGAAGTTGACGCTCAGCTGCAGCCAAGGTTTTCCCCCCTTGGCAGAGATAGAGAAATCATCAACAAACAATGACTTATCAATCCCAGATTTTACTGACTGAACGATATTATTAATCTTGAGATTGAACAGAAGCGGAGAAAGGATGCTACCCTGAGGGACACCCATCTCCTGCTCAGAAGGATCTGAAAAGGTAGAATGAAGTCTAACACTGAAAGTCTGAGACAAAAAAAATAGCAATAAACATTGGTAAATTACCTTTGAAATTAAGTGCCTTCAAGTCCTGAAGAATTCCATACCTCCATGTTGTGTCATAAGCTTTTTCTAAATCAAAAAGAATAGAAACTACATGTTCTCCATTAATCAAAGCATTCCTGATAAAAGACTCGTATCGAACCAGGTGATCAGTAGTACTGCGGTTGTTCCAAAATCCACACTGGGAAACATCCAATGCCCCAAGACATTCTAACTGCCATAACAATCGAGAATATACCATTTTCTCCATAGTTTTACATAAGCAACTAGTAAGAGCTATAGGACGATAGTAGTTAGGATCCGAATGATCTTTCCCTGGTTTAGGAATAGGAACAACCACCGCCTCTCTCCAAGATTGTGGAAAATATCCTGAACACCAAACATGATTAAACAGTGACAACACACCTTTAAACCCTCAGCTGGCAAATGTTGAATAAATTGATAATGAATGTCATCTGGTCCAGGAGCTGAGCTGTTGGCTTTCAAAATGGCGTCCTTTAACTCATCCATGCTGAAAACGCTGATTGTTGTTATCAACTGTTTGTTGATTTGATTATTACTGTGTATGGGATCTTTAATAATTTTGTTGTGTCGTGTTCACTGTCCCATCCTTGGCCTGCCTGGGCGCCAACTGACTATTCTTGGCTGGCGCGCGCTGATACTCATGCGACTCCATATGACTGAAGAGAGGCGATAAATAATTTAGCTATGTATCTATTTGAAGCAAACATGATGCACTTTTTTTTTTTTTTTTTTTTTTTGTATTTACACTGTTTCATAATTACATTATTTCATATGATGTATTTATGAAAGCCCCCTTCTGACCATTCCTTTTGTTCAACTGAAATGTGAACCTGCTGTCCTCCTTTCTTTAGGCCACTCTTAAAGGCTTCTTTTTTTTTTTTTTTTTCATAAGGGGGGGGGGGGGGGGGGGGGGGGGGGGGGTTTTTTTCTGATGTGGTTTTTTTTTTTTTCCACAAACATTCAAACAATGAATTCACCGATGTGGTGTCACAAAATTCAAACAATGTCAAAATGTCCATAGGCTTGAAGTCGATGAAACTGTGCTAAAAAAACACAAATTAACCAAGGGGGAAAAAAGTTAAAATTATAGTTCCAGCAAACAGATGCTGGAAAAACAATATGAGGACAGCGTTGACATTTCTTTCATTGTAGTGACGCACCATGGATGATGCCATGAAATGGTAAAGTGAGAGGTCAGGGCTAAGTGGCTAATCCCATTTCCCCCCAATCCATCCCTGTTATATTTCTCCTTAACTAAAGGTATCTGATATCCAATCAACAGAATTTAATCAGTACAAAGGAACTGAGGGAAATGAAATTCTCTGGGCAATGGTGGTTTAGAGTGCTTTGAAAATAATGTGTAACTTTCCTAAAGCGACCACTCTGTGACTGTACATTGAGTAAGAAAGCCAAATGGGGTCTTGTATACTTTCAGTTGGCTGAGAATGAAGTGTATGAAACACCTTTGATACCTTTTAAATGACAAAAAAAAAAATTTTTTATGCGATTCTACTTAAAAACCTGAATCTTCACTTTGAAACAAGCCCTAGCTGATTTGTATTCTGGAAGAAATGAACTCTAGATAGGTACAGTTTCCCCAAGATTCATTGTGAGCGTTTTGGAGCATTAAGTTTTCAGTGTTAGTCTTTTGAATCCTGATACATCATTCAGTCCCATTACTGTGTGGTACCCACCATAAAGTGCTTGTTTGGGCAGCATCTTATGGGCATGTACAAAACTCGAGACTCATTTTCAGATTGTCCACACAATGCAAGAAGCCAGTATAAACAACAAGACCCAATTTTTTTGCATTCGAAAACAAAAATGTAGGTATATGTGAAAAGAAATAGATTTATATACCTGCATACAAAAGATGAATGAAAAAAAAAAAAAAAAAGGGGGGGGGGTGTATTTCCCTTTCTCCATATATACACCATGCAAACAGTTATAGTGTGTTGCACTCTCAGCATATTTCTATACATGTAGACATACACAAAGCAGTGCACATGGTGAAGTTCTATACATGGACATACACAAAGCAGTGCACATGGTGAAGTTCTATACATGGAGACACATGCAGTGCACATGGTCAAGTTCTATACATGGAGACACACAGAGCAGGTCAGTTCATACATGGACATGGTCAAGTTCTATACATGGAGACATACACAGAGCAGTGCACATGGTCAAGTTCTACATGGAGACATACACAGAGCAGTGCACATGGTCAAGTTCTATACATGGAGACATACACAGAGCAGTGCACATGGTCAAGTTCTATACATGGAGACATACACAGAGCAGTGCACATGGTCAAGTTCTATACATGAGACATATGCACATGGAGACATACACAGAGCAGTGCACATGGTCAAGTTCTATACATGGAGACATACACAGAGCAGTGCACATGGTCAAGTTCTATACATGGAGATATACACAGAGCAGTGCACATGGTCAAATTCTGATCATTGTAGCCCAGC
>JADBJO010036592.1:0-5000 GCA_016801955.1 Conus betulinus | reverse complement strand
CCAATCAAAACCTTGTGAATGACTCCATTTCTATGATAAATACAACTGAAAATGTATAGAAATTATTATCTGGTAGTCCGTTTCAATTGAGTATTTTTTAATCGAAAATCATATCAAAAAAACTCATGTTGACAGCCAGGCGAGAGGATAGCCAGTTGTGTTTTGTTCTAATTTTCAAAGACAAAGTTCTCTGCTCAGACACAGCCTTGGAGAATCAAATTCATGTGAAAGGCATGAAATGCCTGCTATTCATTCATTATAGAATTATATCATGCTGTTACGTAATTATTATCATAATAGAGAAAAACATAACACAAACTTGTTAAAAGTGGGTTCATCTTCCCAATTGATCTTAATACAGCAACAAAATTATCAAATGTGATATGCTTCATGTTATTGCTTGGGTTCTAAGATTTTCATCAGTAGTAACATGTTTCAATATTTGAATACTTTGAATGGACAGGGAGCCAGAAAACACAGAAGCTGCGACAGCACAACTTTCTGTCAGTTCTGCCTTACAAAGCAATTTTCTGTCACCGTGTTGCTGGCTGTGCGGTCCGCTTCTCTGCTATATATTTGAGGCGCTGTGAGTGAGTGGGTGTGTTCTTGGCTTTGGAAGCAAAATAAAAGGGAAGAAACTCCATGTCGTTTCCTCTGTGTTCTCTTAGGCTGGCTGTGGTCCCTTGGTTCCCTGAACCTGAACCTACCATCATCTGTCTGTCTTCGTGTGCACCCCCTACCACTCCACACCATCACAGGAGTTTCTTGAACAAAGTCAGTTGAATTGTCTAAAGGCAGAAAACAACAGGCATTTACTGCAAGTCTGTAATGCACAATCTACACAAAAAAAAACTGCAAGTGTGCACCCATATATTGTGCATTACATAGACACAGAGTAAATGCCTGTATATATACGTGTGTAATGCTTTGTGTATATGCATATCTAGTGCTCAATGTATGTGTGTGTAGGCAATCTTCTGTACAACAGAGTGTTGCATACACACATACATGCCAAGTATCACCTCAGGTCAGGTCAGTGGTTTATCTAATGTCTTTTCATTGTCAAATGATATTAGACACTTACTTACTTCAAAAAAGGAAAAAAAAAAAAAAAAAAAAAAACAAACACCCACACTCAACTCAACTTATCATCCATTTAAGTACTTCAAACCCATATCTGTTTAATGCATATTTACAAAAGTAAAAATACCCTAGTGGTACACACAACTGTTGATCTTTTATAAAATTTTGCAACCTGTGATTGTGAAGTAACTATGGCAATTCAGCACTATATGGACCATACAAGACAGTATTGACATCAAAGTTTTTCATCTCAGTACCTTTCTCCCGATAGAGGTTGACACTGAGCATTCAAACAAAAGATGATGCACAGAAATGTTTTCTCTGCAGACACAAGTAATGCCATGAGTATATGTAGTGTTCCTTGTATTCAGCCTTAATTTACGAACTAATCTAACAATTTGCTTTGGGCACGATGAAAAAGTAGCCATTTTTTTTTTTAAACTGAAGTTCTGCTTATATACATACTTGTCCATAGTTTGGATTAATTCACAAGAGGACAAATCTACGGGAATGATTAGTAAATTTTGAACATTTCTATTTGCTCCTTTTGCAAGACTGTCTGCTATTTCATTCAACGTTACACCCACAGTGAGATGGGACCCAACAAAAAATCAATTTTCATGCCTGGAGTTACAAAACAATACAGTAAATGTCTTATTTCAAAAAGCAAATCTGCAAGTGTGCACCCATATATTGAGCATTACATAGACACAGAGTAAATGCCTGTATATATGTGTGTAATGCTCTGCATATAGGCACATCTAGTGCTCAGTGTATGTATGTAGGCAATCTTCTATACGACTTCTGTAAGCATACCTACACATCCAAATGTATACAGAGCATTACACACATGGACACTGTTATTTTACACATGAGCAAATATGCTGGCTGAATATACACCTTTGGTAAACAGCTTTTTCCATGGAAAAAGAAGAGAGTTGCACAAAAAAAGAAGAAAAACACACACACATAAAAAATACCCACCCAGAAAAGCAATGAAAAAACAAAATGCAGTTACAGCATGGTAGCTCAATGGCATCTGATGCCTATAAATGAGGCTGTGCCCAAAGCATCAGAGTAAATAAACAGAAATATTTCAGTGCCACAAAGAATACATTTCTGCACGGTTAGTGTCCACTAAACATTTCATTCCTTGATAGCCTGGTAACTAAAAAGATGGCATGTCAAACTGCTATAAGAAAAAAAAAATTTAAGAAAAAAGAGGGAATGTCAAACTGCTATAACAAAAAAATCACACAAGTTTCTACAACAAAGACAAGAGAAAGGTCTATAAAGGCAGAAAAATCAAGTCTGTGTCTATGTAATGCTTCATGTGTGTGTGTGTGTGTGTGTGTGTGTGTGTGTGTGTGTGCACGTGTGCAATGTATACAGAGCATTTTGCCCATGCACACACATATATGGAGCAACACATGGACATAGGGAGTAAATGCATGTAAGTAATGCTCAATGGATATGTGTATCTAGTGCCCAATGTACATGTGTGTATGCAATCTTCTATGTACCATGCAGACAAGAGTATTATATACACACCAAGCATTGGATACCCACATGCACACGGAATATTACATACACATATGCGCACAGGTGTTCTATGCACAAACACTACCATGCCAACTTTCAACAAACCATTGCTTTCCCCATGGAAACTACATTCATGGAGTATTAGCAGCAGCCTTAACTTACAAAAAAAAAAAAAAAAAAAAAAAAAAAAAAATCCTGCCACAACAACTACTTGATACTCACTTTGAAAATATTTATTCTAAAGAGTAACAAGCAAGATGCTTTCTTTTCTCATCTGGCCCTTGCCCCTTTAGGGACTAAGAATACTAAAACGGGACACAGAACACTATTATACAATGTAGAACCAGCGTGTAATAAGAATGATTCATTCATATTAGTATTAAATATACATACACAATAAAAACAGCTGTTACACACAGCTTTGTCGATAATTCCAATGCGGAAAGAAATACAGGAGGCATCACCAACATGGTATCAACACAGCCTTGGGAGGAATGAACAGCGATTCAGGAGGCAATCAACTTCAAGTGCACCATTCATATTCATTATTGCCCATGATGCAAGATTGGTTTTGAAGGCAGTGGTGAATGGAAGATACTGTTGTTTTTTTTTTGTTTGTTTTTGTTTTTTTTTTAGAGAGAGAGAGAGAGAGAGAGAGAGAGAGAGAGAGAGAGAGAGAGAAATATGCTTTAGTATTACAGTATTACAAAAAAAAAAACAAAAAGGGAAAGCACAAAGCAAAAAAAAAAAAAAAACACAATATCATAAGCAAAATTTTTTTAAAAATCAAAATCAAAATGAGAAGGAAAAAAAAAAAAAAAAAAAAATGCAAAAAATGCTATCCATCTTTCCACCTCTAAGGACCCCCCCCCCCCCCCCCCCCCCCCCCCCCCCCCCCCCCCCTCCCCCAAGAACAAATGATTTTACGCAGCAGTAAGCTGGCTCACACTCAAACACTAGGTGAGCACATCACACATCTTTCACATACTGATATTTGCATTCACTGATACTGCGTGCCCAATCGTTCACGGTATTGTAGTAAAGCATTTCGAGACAATAATTGAAAACAACCATCACTTTGGGAAAGTAAGATAATTATTATGTGAATGTGCATTGATAATTATTTTGCAGCTGTTTAGTGAGTGAAAGTGCAAAATATTGAAACAATTTTTGTTCTGTAAAGATCTGAGCTTCAACGGTACTTATACTACTCAGGTGGAAGCGAGTTCCAGGGAAGGGGACCAGACTAACAAAGGCTTGTGAAATAGGTCAATTCTAGGTAGGGTATAATGAGGTGTTACAGAATTTCTAGAATTCAGGCAAAATTTTGGATTGAATAGTTTGTAGGACTAATCGAGATACAACTTTTTTGCATGCACTTTCTTTTATTGATAGCAAACATATCCTTCAATCAACTTAAAGCTGCTTGTATGAATTGTAATATCATCACAGAAAAGGTCACAAGATCCTTCAATATGAAGAGGGAGATTGTTTGCATAGAAAATAGGAAAGGACTTTAAAAAAAAATGAGCTCAGGGGTAATCCACATTTGACAGGTAATGTATTAGATGTGGAGGAATTAAGACTGACAAATTGTTGAAGACTGTCCAGAAATGAACTTGAGAGAGATTTTTTCCTGCAGGCTAACAATTCCTCCATCACTACATTAATGAACTGATGGAGAAAAAAAGGTAGAGAGAGGGGAGTGTGTGGGGGTGGTGGTGCCAAGGGAATAAAGAGATTGGGAATAAAAGTCAGGGAGCTATATTGTAAATATAAAATCCTTCATTAGCAGCATATGGGGACATATGTGCACAGGTGTTTTATGCACAAACACTACCATACCAGCTTTCAACAAACCATTGGGGAAAATTGCTTTCCCCATGGAAACTACATTCAGGAGTATTAGCAGCAGCCTTAACTTACCAAAAAGAAAAATCCTGTCACTACTTCTTGATACTCACTTTGATAATATCTATTCAAAAGAGTAACAAGCAAGATGCTTTTTTGTCCCTTTAGGGACAAATCTTTCACATACTGTAACAGGACACAGACCACTATTACACAATGTAGAACCAACGTGTGATGAGAACAAGAATGATTCATATTAGTATTAAAATATACATACACAATAAAAGCAGCTGTTACACACAGCTCTGTCGATAATTCCAATGCGGAAAGAAAGATACAGGAGGCATCACCAACATGGTATCAACACAGATGAACAGCGATTGATGAGGCACTCAAGAGGCATCACCAACATGGTATCAACACAGCCTTGGGAGGAATGAACAGCATTGATGAGGCACCCAAGAGGCATCACCAACATGGTATCAGCACAGCCTTAGGAGGAATGAACAGCGATCCAGGAGGCA
>JADBJO010036591.1:0-10828 GCA_016801955.1 Conus betulinus | reverse complement strand
GCAATAAAAAATATAATATAATATGTGATATAAATAAAACATTAATATGATGGGTATAAATTTATTAATACAATACAATTCGATACGAGACTTACCCATCTACAATACAATACGAATACAATATAAATAATATACTATAAATAATTAATATGATATGATATAATTATTAATACAATACCAATACGATACAATTAATATAATTAGAAATCATTTATATATAAGATAATATAATTATATAATATTTATAATATTAATATAATAGAATATAATATAATATAATCAAATTATAGATAGATATAACAGAACAATAATAAGGAGGTTGGGCAGGTGGCTTGAAGGCAACGTTGAATAAATCGGAAACATTGCCTATTCTCCTCATGGGTGGTCTGTGGCGTAAATTTGTTCATATTCCCCATGACCCATAACAGGGGACATGGCATGGATATGGCATTGCACAAGCTGCTAAGCTAAGGAAGAGCTAAGCTAAGCTAAGCTAAACTAAGCTACGTTAAGATCGAGCTAAGCGAAGCTCTAGCTAAGATGAAGATAAGTAAGATCAGATACGCTAAGATCATAAGGAGACTACGATAAGCTAAGGCTCAGATGCGGCTAAGATAAGATGAGATAAGATAAGATAAGATAAGATAAAATAAGCCAAGACAAGGACAGAAAGTAATAAACATACCACTATGCCAGTCCAGAACCACGCCCCCACAAGGCAAGACAGGGGCGGGGCGCGGGGACCCCACCCCCCCGCCCAACACGACACGCCCCGCAACGACAGACAGACAACACAACACAAACTCCTAGCGAGCGACGCGCGAGGCCAGGAAGAACGATTGTGTGAAGGATTGGTTGTCGAGAGGCCCACCTCATCGTAGAAAAAAAAACAAAACACAGATTTGGACGCGTCGAGCACCACACGGACAAACTGGACACCGCTTTCTACGTCTTCCTCTGCTGGTGGGGGGTGGGGGCAGGGGGACTGGCGGAGCGGGTGCTCTTTGTAGCTTCAGCATCTAATCTCCGTCCTGGTGTAATCTTTTATTCTCATCGCTATTCACAAATCTCTCCATTTTGCCATCTCTTCTACGCTTCTAGCCCTAAAGTGATATTTTGTCCTGTTTTGACGAGCCTCGCCTATCCGTTCCTGTCCTCTTCCTTCTCACTTCCCCTTATTTTCTCACTTCTTCTGTGTCGGTTCTTCTCTCCTCTTCGTCTTCTTATCGTGTGAATCTGACGTGTACTACGTGGGTTCTGTCAAACATCGTCCCTCGGATGGCAACTCTCTCTTATGGTTCCGTCTGTTCTCCTCCTCAGGTCCTCGTGTACTCCCATCATGACTCGACTCTGGGAGTACTCCAATCTGAAAACACTGCCACATCCGGCAGGGTGTTCGCCTCTCTCTCTTACGCTCTTCTCTTCGTGCTAGGTTTTCTCTCTCCTCCTCCTTCTTTCTCGTTTCTCATCTGTTGCTGTGTTGTGTCTTGGTTGTGTTTTGTCCTCTCGTCTTTGGTGTTTTCTTGTTCCTGTCTTTTATGTCTCTGTCTTTTTTTTGAGACTTGGCCGTTACGTGTGCGTTCGCATCTTCGGATCCACGATAGTTCTCTAGGCTGTGCCTGATGTTCCGGTTTATCATAGCCTTCCTTAATCCAACATTGCTATCTAACTCTACTCCTCAATACTTCCTTCTCTAGTCATTGATCTGAATCTATCGTACTTCAGCACTTCCCACCCGATACCCCACCCCTCACGATCGATCCCCCGCCCTACAGCGCTCGATCTCCACTCACGACCCCGATACTTCGACCCCCTAATACTCTTATGTTCTCCCCGGTCTGATCTCGTCTTACCTAATAACCTCATCTACTACATCTATCTGTCCCCTCAATTCTATCTGCCATCTACATCCTTATCTATCTATTTGCTACCCACTTGGATCTACCCATCTAACGAGTATCAATGAGTATAGTATGTTGCAATATTCTACATATCCTACCATTCTATTCTATGCTTTTCCTGCTATCACTCAACTAGTTCCCCCTCTTCATATTGGGCTGTGTTTTGGTGATGTATTCTTGACCTTGATAACCTACTCCATCCCAATCATTCCACAATCTCCAGCCTTTCAGCATCCGTTCTGCGACGTTATATAATTCAATTTCCCCCACTCTCTTGCCCCCCGCCCCATCACCACCCCCCCACCTACCCCCCTACCTAACAAAACCTATCCCTCACTCCTTGTTAACAATTATCCTAATACCATTACTCTATCTGCTCCATACTCACGCCTATGCGTAATTCTACTATTTATTGCTCACTACCCTTGGTTCTAGCTAATTACTACCTATCGAGAGCTATTAGCCCCTCCAAGCTACAACCACCCCACCCCCCACAGCCAAGCCCACTGACCCACCCTACATTCTGAACTCGGCTTGCAAGGGAACCTACCCTACCTCACTCGCTTGTGGTGTAGTGGTGCTGTGATTTGTTGCTGATGTTCGCTGTGCTTTTATGTTGTGGTTGGTAACGTTGGGTTGTAAATGAATATGTGGCATTTTGTGTTGTGCTGTGTGTCGAGCTGTGCAAACTTTGAACAACAACTAATGAGGTTTGAAACGTTTGTGGTGCTGTTGAGTCGTGGTGATGTGTGTGTGTATGTGGGAGTATACGGAGAGGGAAGCGCGACACACGAACCCCCGCAATTCATTCGTGGAAGGTTGCGAGAGAGTGGAAGGAGTTGAGAAGGAGGGTGAGGGTTGGAAAGATTTGAAACGGATTGAAAGGAGAGGTGGGAAGTAGGAGTTTTTGAAAGTTTTGATTGCGAGGTGAGAAAGGATTGAAGTGATAATCGCGTTTAAAACACCTCCATAGGTGAGAGGAGCTCAATGCGCTTGAACGACGGACCCGAACCGAAACGTTAGAAAGTGTAAGGTATTCAGCGCTTCAAAAGCACCTCCACAGGGATAGATTGCATTAGAAGCGTGAGACAGCGCGGAGAGAGAGGAGAGAGGACGAGGAGGAGAAGAGGAGGAGAGAGAGACAGACAGCAGGACCAGACAAGGGAGAAACAGGACAGGAGGGAGTGAGGGAGAGAGACGAGAGAAGAGAGGAGAGAGGAGGGGAGAGAAGAGAGGGAGAGATACGAGAGAGAGAGACGAGATTGGAGGGAGGAGAGGAGGACGAGAGAGAGGGGGGAAGCGGAGAGGAGTAGAGGGAGATAGACGACAGACAGACAGACAGGACAGCAGAGAGGAGAGACAAGAGAGAGAGAGAAGGATGAGAAGAGAGAGAGAGAGAAGAAGAGAGGAGAGAGAGACGGAGCGTGAAGGAGAGAGAGGAGGAGAAGAGAGAGAGAGAGGCGCGGAACGATGTTCTTTTCCTGGAGCGGAAAATCATTTTCCTTCCGCAAAAACCACGCTCAGGAGTCGTGTTGTGAACAGACGCGAGCACTTCCAACATTGGCCGCCTCCTCTCCGCCCGCCCCCCCCCACCCCCCCCCCCCCCCCCCCTCCTCCTCCTCCCCTTCTATCGGCGTTGTTTGTAATCACGTGGACACTGGTGTGGTTCTTTGGCCTGTGGGAAAAAAAGCTGCCTTTCAGCTATAGACTGGTGGTCATGGCGATATGATTGGGTTAAAGCTGGGTGGTGTGGCGACGTAATTGGTAGATTCAATCAGTTTGTAACTCCTTCCCACTAACATTTGTTTTCCTGTTCGTTTTGGCTGTTCAGTAACTCAGCACCCGTTAGAACGCCGTATTTAGTATGCTACATTTTCCCAGGTGGAAAAGTACATTGAGAACGAGTCATGTATTTTCCAGGATGAACGCTAACTAAAGAATGATGATTGTAATACACGTTGGAACAGTATCGAGAAGCAGCTCATTTACTTAGTGGTAAAGCGAAGACACTTCTGGAACAAAAAAAAAGGATTCGTTGTCTGCATAATTATGTTACCAGTGAAAACCGCCTGTGTATATCAACAGTATGCTATAGGAGGATATGCAGAAGCAGGAGAAAAAAAAAGTCCTCTCTGTCTCTCTGTCTCTGTTTCTCTGCCTCTCTCTCTTTATCTGTCTCTCTCTCTCTCTCTCTCTCTCTCTCTCTCTCTCTCTCTCTCTCTGTTTTCTCCGCTCTCTTCTGCTGTTCATCTCTGTCTGTCTGTCTGTCTGTCTGTCTGTCTCTCTCTCTCTCTCTCTCTCTCTCTCTCTCTCTCTCTCTCTCTGTCATAATATTTATTTATACAACGCATTCAAAAGGCGAAGTGTGTATATATCACATCAGGAATAACGATATCAATTTGCAAGATGTATCACAATATATATCCCCATTCTATGGGGCTTTGGCCCTATAAATAAAACATTTGAATCTTAAGTCTTGAGTCTCTCTCTCTCTCTCTCTCTCTCTCTCTCTCTCTCTCTCTGTAGATATATATGACAATACATGCGTGTCAGGTCGCAGGGGAAAAGGGGTACCTCGCGCATCATTACAAAACGATTAGACGCCTGGACGCTACTTCTGCAACCATGACTTTAATCTGCACGCACGCGCTTTGTGTGGGTGTGTGTGTGTGGTGTGTGTGTGTGTGTGTTGTGCGTGCGTGCGTGCGTGCGTGCGTGTGTGTGTGTGTGTGGTGTGCGTGCGTGCGTGCGTGCGTGAGTGCGTGCGTGCGTGCGTGCGCGCGCGTGCGTGCGCGTGCGTGCGTGCGTGCGTGCGTGCGTGCGTGCGTGCGTGCGTGCGTGTGGTGCGTGTGTGTGTGTGTGTGTGGTGTGTGTGTGTGTGTTGCCAGAACTTAATACCCGATCCCTGTAATTTAGGTTCCACGCGATACCTAAAATAGTTTAGCGTTTCGCGTATCTTTTTTCTTTTGTCAGACCTTAGAGACAGCTATTAACTGTAGCCAGTGTTATCTAGGGAACTTCTTTTGAAGGTCACATCTTTAACATATGAGTAGTAGAGACCTGTTTCATGTACCTTATCTTTCTTTGATCCAGTTATGCGCACCCCGAAACGATATTACTTGGCACACGGTGGCTAAGCAGATGGGATATTGGGCTCAAGTCAGAAACATATAGATAATCTCAAAGTTCTTGTTTTATGTATATGAGCGAACTTCCGCTAAAGGTGATGTGGACATTATCTGATGGGTATTTGGGAAAGAGAGAGAGAGAGAGAGAGAGAGGAGAGAGAGAGAGAGAGAGAGAGCGAGAGAGAGAGAGGTACTGAAACTGTTCGAATAGTGCAGATGACGAGGGCCTGCCCTTGTTCACAGTCATGTATTAACAAGAACTCACGTCTCGGTTACGTAACTCATGATCCGAGCGACTAACGTGCCAAACGACACATGGGCACATCCATATTTCTTTCTCTCCCCGGACGCTGTACTTGGGGCCGGTGCCGTTTCATTGGGATTGTCTGGCTAGATCGTCCTCAGTGTACTGGAAGCTTGACTTTGGAGGGAAATGACCGTAAGTGTGAGCATTATAATTATGCGCGATCCCGGTAAAAAAAAAAATGCTAAGTTAGTAGCACACATGACAGGGGAGAACTGTTTTTTGTGCACTTGTTTCCCCCACGCTACGAAATTGTTAACCCTCTCTCTCTCCTCTCTCCTCTCATCTCACTCTCTCTCTCTCTCTCTCTCTTCTTCTCTCTCTCCTCATGTGCATGTATGTATGTATTCTGTAGTATGTATGTATGTAATGTATGTATGTATGTATGTATCAATCAATCAATCTATCTATCTATCTATCAATCCCATCCATCCATCCATCCATCCACCATCCATCCATCATCTATCATCTATCTATCTATCTATCTATCTAATCATCTGTCTGTCTGCCTATCTGTCTCACTGTCTGCCTGCCTGTTCATCTATCTATTATCTATCTATCTATCTATATATTATCTATCATCTATCCATCTTTCCGTCTGTCTGTCTGTCTTCAGTCAGTCTCTCTGTACGTCTGTCTATCTACTGTTTGAAAGCAATACAATCCCTAAAGAGAAGTTATGTTTAGAGTTCGGGACCAATGTTTTTCGTGTTAGAATGTGACGTGTTCCTTCTGTTGAGTGTGTTGTGTGTGTGTGTGTGTGTGTGTGTGTGTGTGTGTGCGTGCGGGCGTGCGTGCGTGCGTGTGTTGGGTGCGTGCGTGCGTGCTTCCAATGCGTGGCGTATGTGTGCGCGCACGTGTCTGTGTGTTATATTGTTGGTACGGGCGTGCGTGTGTGCGTGCGAGCGTGCGTGCGTAACGTGTGTGGCGCACGGCGCGCGCGCGCGCGCGAGCGTGTGTGCGTGTGTGTGTGGTGTGTTGGGGGGATGTTACCAGTTCCAGCCCTCTCGAAAAACTGTTCATCAGTATTTCCTGCGAAGCCCTCAAACATGAAAAGGAGTGGGAAGGAAGTGGGGAAAGGAGGAACGTGCGCGAAGGGAGAGGGAGGTGTGTGTGGTGGGTGGGGATAGGGTGAGGGTGGGGGGTGGACATCGTCTGATGATGTGTTGACATTTGGCCAAGTTTTCCAGAGTTTTCAAACTCTCTCTCTCCTCTCTCTCTCACACTCTCTCTCTTCTCTCTCCCTCTCATCTCTCTCTCTCTCTCTCTCCGTAAGCCTCTCTGTCTCTGTCTCTCTCTCTCTTCCTTTCTGTCTTTCTGTCTCTGTCTCTGTCTATCTGTCCCCCCCCCCACCCCCCCCCCATCTTTTTCCCACTCAAAATGAGATCAGAGCGACAGAGGGCGATGGTCATTGTTCCTCTCCTCTCTTTGTTCACCACAACAGCAAAGAAAGTCGGACACAGCCACAATGCAGACGTATTTTATTAAATGGACCTTTCCTGGACCCTTGAAGTCTATGGGGAAAGCTGGCATTGCAACATGCAGGCCTTTGTCTGTAGGTCTGGTGCGTCACTGGTTTTGCTGCTTTGAGAAATCTCTCTGAGTAGTATAGGTTGTTTTGTTTTGTTTGTTTGTTTGTTTTGTGCGTGATTTTAAAAAAAAGTTTCCGTGGCCAGCTGCTACGGTGGTCATCAAATCACAAATATCATCAAAATCATCATCATCGCCATCGTCATCGTCATTGTCATCGTCTAATCGACATCACATCGTCGATCATCATCATCTTCATCTCATCCCATCGTCATCGTCATCATCATCATCATCATCATCATCATCGTCATCTCATCATCGTCTTCGTCATCGTCATCAATCATCGTCATCATCATCGGTCATCATCATCATCATCGTCCAATCGTCGAACATTTTCCTTCTTCTTCTTCTTCTTTTCTCCTTCTTCTCTTTTTCTTCTTCGTTCTTTCTTTCTTTCTTTCTTTTTTTCTTCTTTTTTCTTTTTTCTTTCTTTCTTTTTTTTTTTGCTTTCTTTCTTTTCTTCGTTTTTTTTTTTTCCCCCCCCCCCCTTTTTTTTCCTTATCTCCTCCCCCTCCTGTTCCCCTTTGTCCCTTTCTTTTCGGCCCCCCCCCCCTTTTTTTTTCCCCCCCCCCCCCCGCCCCCCCCCTTCCCTTTTTCCCTTTCTTTTTCCCCTTCTCCCTCTCCTCTTTCTTTCTTTCTTTTTTTCGTTCTTCCTTTTTCAGTCCTTCGTTTCGTATTTTCATTAGTTCCAGTTGTAATTCCTCCTTTCTGTCTCATGTCTATCTGTGCTCTCTCTCCTCTCTCTCTCTCTCCTCTCTCTCTCCTCTCTCTCTCTCGCTCTCTGTGTGTGTGTGTGTTGTGTGTGGTGTTTAGTGTGTGTGACTTGGATCTTTGCCTAGTGTCTCGGCCTCTCGGAACACTTTCCACTCCTTTCCTGTGAAGCCTTGCCTTCATCGCAAGGGGCAGACAAAGGAAGGGGGTGGAGTGGGAGGGTGTTGGTGGGGGCGATTGGTGGGGTGCACTGGGGGCGTACTGCGGCCTGAGGAGATGTTTTGCTCCCAGGCAAAGATTGAGGGTGGAGGTGTGTGGGGGGAAGTGGAGGTGGGCAGTGGGGGGGGGGGGGTGGGGTGGGGGGGGTGGGGGGGTGTGGGGGGGGGGTTCGTCTGATGCTGTGTTTGACCTTTGTCCAAAAGTTGTCCAACCTTTCCGGCTAACCATATATGTTGGTTCGGCACTGTCCTTTCCCTTCCACCCTGCTTGTCTGTGTGTCTGTCTGTGTCCTGTGTGGTCCTGGCTATCATGTGTGTCCTGTCTGTCTGTCTGTCTTCCTGTCTGTCTGTCTGGCCTGATGCCCTTAGTCTCCCTCCAACTCCTGCGGTCCCGCTCCACTCTCTCTTTTCTATCTCCTTTCCTTTCGTTTTCTTATCTTTCCTGTATCCTTTCTGTCTCTGTGTCCTTCAATCATCTTTGTCCCTTTGTCCTGTGTGGTGTGTGTGTGTGTGTGTGTGGTGTGTGTGTGTGTGTTGGTGGTGTCTGTCTGTCTGTCTGTCTGTCTCTCCTCTCGCTCGTCTCCTCACCCCTGCTCTCTCTCCATCTCTCTCCTCCTCCTCCTCACGCCTCCTCTCTCTCTCTCTCCTCTCTCTCAAAACTCCGTATAAGAACACGCGTCCTGCTTGCGAGGCGCGTACATACACATTTACTTTATTTATTTATTTATTTTTATGGATCAATAATTATCCATTCAGTTGATTGATTCATCTATTTATTATTTCATTTAGTTCTTCATTCCATCTTTTCCATGTAATCTGTTTATTTATGTCCTTGTTCATATTATTTTATAGGGTTTATTTTTTATATTTCGGGGTATTCAATTATTCGGTCGTATTCGGGGGGGCCTCCTCAGTTGATTGATTCATCTATTTATTCTTTAGTTTTCCTCCTCTCCATGTAATCTTGTTTATTTTAGTTCCTTGGTTTTTTGGCTAGTTATTTATATTTATTTATGGTGTATTATTTCATTCGGTCGGCCGATCGCATTATTTGTAATCTTAATTAATTAATTGTTGGCATCTTTCTTTCTTTATTAATCTATATATTATACTCATTTATTTTTTACTATATCCCACTATTTGTTATTTGACTGCTGTCTGTCTGTCCTGTGTGTCTGTCCTCTCTCCCTCTCTCCTCTCCCCTCTCTCCTCATCCTCTTCTCTCCCCTCAATCGGTACACCACAATTTAACTACTTTAATGTACTAGTTTTTTTATTTATTTATTTATTTTTAGGGATCAATATTTATCCATTTCAGTTTGATTTATTCCAGCTTTTATTATTATTCATTCGTTTATTCCATTCCCATCTTCCATGTATCTGTTTTATTTTGATTTTCTTGTCTATTTTATTTATGGGTTTAATTATTTCATTCGGCCATCGCATTATTTGTATCTTAATTAATTAAGTGTTGGAATATTTCGTATTTCTTTTCTTTCTTTTATTATCTATATATTATACTCATTTATTTTTTTACTTATTCACCTATTTTGGTTTTCTGTCCTGTCTGTCTGTCTGTCTGTCTTTCTTTCTGTCTGGTCCTGTCTCATCTCGCTCTCCTCTCATCTCCCCCCAACACACACACACCACCACTCTCTTCCGTGTGTGTGTGTGTGTGTGTGTGTGTGGGTTTTTTGGGTGTGTGTGTGTGTGTTTGCAAAAGCCCACACACTTTCGCACTAATATGGAAGACCACACAGTCCCTCCCCGTCCCCCCCCCCCAAACCCGCCTCTCTCTCTCTCGTCTTTCTTTTTTTTTTCTCTTCTTCTCGCCATTCCCCCCTTTCTCTTCTCTCTCTCTCCCCCCTCTCTCTCCCTCTCTTTTCCTTCCCTCTCTCCCCTCCCCTCTCCTCTCGTCGTTTCTCCCCCACCCTCCTCTCTGTCCTCTTCTCGCCTCCTCTTCTCCTCTTCTCCTCTCTTCTCTTTCTCCCCTCCTCTCTCCTCCTCTGCTCTCTCTTTTCTTCTCTCTCTCTCTCTTATTCTCTTTCCCCTCCCCTCTCGTTTTTTTTTTTTTTCTCTCCTCTCTCTCCCTCCCTCCCTCCCCCTCTCCCTCTCATCTCTCGCTGTCCTCTGCTCTCTCCTCTCCGCCTCCCTCTCTCTCATCCTCTATCTTGTCCCTCTCAGCTCTCATGCGCTCTCTCTCCCCCTCTCCCACCCCTCTCTCCGTCTCCTCCCTCTCTCTCTTTTTTCTCTCTCACTCTGTCATCTCTCCTCCTCTCTCTCTTTCTTTCCTCCCCTCTCTCTTTCTCCTCTTCCTTTCTAACCTCTTCCTTTCCTTCCTGCTTTCTTTCTCTCCCCCTTTCCTTCCCCCCTCCCCTCCCTCTCTCTCCGCCTCCTCCTCTCCTCTCTCTTCTCCTCCTCTTTTCCCTCCCCTATACTTTTTTTTTTCCCTCTCTCTCGTCCTCCCCCCTCCCTCCCTCCCCTCCCTCCTCCCGCCCACTCCATCCCTCCGGCCCTCCCTCCCTCCCCTCGGCCCCCCTCCCCTCCCCTCCCCCCCCCCCCTACCCCCCCCTCCCCCCCCTCCCACTCCCCCCCCCTCCTCCTCACCCCCCCCCCATCTCTCCTCCTCATCTTCCCTCTCTCTCTCTCTCTCTCTCCCCTCTCTGTCTTCAGCAGTCCCGTTTGGCATTTCTTTTATTATGTGTCGTAATCTCATTGTTTTTGTGCCCTTAGGACATTGTGTATTCAATCATTCATCGTTTGCTTAGTAGCCTTTTTTTATTTCCTGCTTCTCTCCTTTCTTTTTCTGCGTTTGTTTTGCATTGATTTTTGAGAGATAGATGGCAACCCCTGTGACCAATGGCCACAGTGGCCCCTTCTTTTGAATGATTGGGTGTTCAACAATGCCCAGCCAGCTTCACCGCTAAAGGTGACGTTGTTGCTGGCTATGGGATGTGTGCTTACTATCCCTCCCCA